>OOFC01024889.1:0-31615 GCA_900323345.1 Pseudochromis fuscus | reverse complement strand
GGGGGGGGTTTCTTCCCTTTGCTGTCACAGTAGTGTAATAGTGTTATTTCTAGCCAGAGAGTTACATGGGAAACAGATGTTCTCATAATCTTAGCCTCATGGGTCGGTCCATCTGTGCCTCACGCCGTATTGTCTGCTGTCATGAGCAGCACTTACATGCAACATTATATATATTTAATTTTGTCTGTAACCTGCTCACAGAAGTCAGGCCCAGGGCACAAAGACAGAGACTTCCCTTGAAAACCCAGTCACACTGTCCTTTCCACTAGTGCTGTCCTGCAGAGCCTCAGGGCTGCTGGGTGGAAGAGGCCGTCCTTGGGGTCTGTTCTTCTGCAAATATAGTGTGTCTGTGTGTGTGTGTGGAGACAGAGAGAGACAGACGATGAATGACTGATGATGATGTGACACTGCAGCTTGGCCACTCATCTTTGTGGCCCAAAATTAAAGGGATTGCACCAGCGGTAAATAAGATTAGACGAGCGGAGGGAAGCGTGTGTGTGTAGGCGGAGGGTTACCAGACAGATTTTGATCACATTGCATCAAATGTAATTTTCAGTGTGATGAAGATTCATGCCAGGTCCCTGTGTTAATATCTCTGCGACCAAGGTCAAATTTCACTCATTGCATTTATTAATATTTGTTTAAGTTTCATAAAGTTTGAATGTTCTGTGGTGAACTTCTGCTCATCCTATAAAGATGTTTTTCCTTCATACAGATGATTATTTCAAACTCTTTCTAAGGATTTGAATGTGTAATATTGGAAATTCTTGCAGACAGTAACAGCTGGTACATTTCTGTCTATATTTTCTACTAACAAATACTGTGGTCTCACAAATATTCTGAAGAATACTGCATAACAATAGTAGTCATAGTAGCTTTTCAGCCAAGATAAATCCCGGTGAGTTTTTTAGCCACAGGATGTTGTAGCTAGCACCATCAGTGAGGTCAAGTTTGCAGTTTTCAGTGAGTTTGTGGGTGAAATATCTGAACAGATGTTGAATCAACTGCAATTTTATGCAGTACAGATATTAATGGCACCCAGAGGAGAGAGACCCTTGTACAAATACTCAAGGTTCCCATAGGATGTACGCTAATGATGTTTCCTCTAAGACCGACAGTAGGTTTATTGTGGTTTAAAGGGATTGTACTACAATAATTGCAATTCAAGTTTTTACCTTCATAAGTTAATAAAAAAAAGTTCAATATTGTGTATAAATTACCACAACCTCAGCTGTACTTTGTGTTTAGCATCAGCAAATGTTGGCTAACGCACTAAGATAGACTAAGACGCGTACCAGGCCAAACATTATATTTGATAAACACCTCTGTGTAAACAGTCACTGTCCCTTTAAGATCAGCACTGCTGTGTCTAAAGTCTCACAGACTGTTTATACTTTAAAATGCAATGATCAGATCACAGGTGGACCTTGTATTTAACATGTGTCCACTTGTGTTTAGATGTCACTATGGCAACATCAGCATCACCCATGTACAGTTTTTACGTCACTCCAGAAGAGTGACAGATTTTGTAAGCAGTTAGCAGAGTTAGCTAAAAGAGAGGAGAAAGCAAAACTAAGGCTTTTCCAACTGTTTGAGGTAAAAGGACAAAGTTGCAAATGATTGATGCATTAGTGTTGACGCTAAAAAATACACACCCCACCCACCCACACCACCTCCACATCTGGTTTGAACGATCGGATCTCAATACTTCTTGGTGGTCATTTCCACTTGCAGTCTGATGTATGTGAAAATAGCTATTCTGACCTGTTTAAAGTGTGAACCTGTGAGCAGGATTTGTGACATGACAACTAATGTGAAAGTCCTAGTTGTGTTAAATTCACATTTAAATTCAGAGCATGGCAAATAAATTGTGATTGCAAGACCTTTCTCCGTTCAAACCCACGAGTTGGACTCGCCAGACTGCCGCCGTTAAGAATGACATGGCAGAAAATGTTCAAACCGAGCCGCTGACACCATACAGATGGCAGCTAAATCTGGTGGCGAGAGAGTTTTACAAATTCAGGCATCTGAGGGCATAGTTAAACCCTGATCGCCACATAAACACTTCCCTCAATAGCTCAGCTGAGAGGCAGCAGTGGAGCTTCTCGGTTGCAGGAGGGTAATACAAACCCTCTGCAAGATCAGCCGACCATCTCATTTGCCCTGGCAGTTGGCACGACGAGGGAGGTGTGTGTTGGCAGTTGACAAGTCAGGGGAGAGTCCCGGGTTGACAGGGCACACTCCTCCTCAAGTGGCGAACAACGTGAGTGGAAGCCAAGGAAGCCGTTACAAATTTGTGCATTTATGGTTTCATCCTGCTTCTGTGGAGCTGCAGCCATGTTTAGCATTGTATCTTCTGTTTTCATTCCTAATCCTCATTGTTTTTAACATTCAACTCTTCTGCTTTTCACTCTGTCTCCTTCTGCCTTGTTTCCTCGGTTTCTCACCTGCTTCTTCTCATGCTGAGAGATGACACAGTTAGGAGGCCACGGTTAATCAGAGCTCATCCTTGAGGCTGAAGGATGCAGCTACTGTGTTTGTGTGGCTGTTTCTCTTCAGACTATCTTGACTTCTGCAGCATCGCGCTGAAATATGCAGCTGGCCAAGAAGAAGGAAACAATGTGTTCTGCTGGTCTGAAGAGGAGAGAGACGGCTGCATTCTAATAACTCTGCACTGACTTCATAATAACAACTTTCCTTTTATGAGAAAAACACTGAACACAATGATCATTTTTGGCAGCTGAGGCCCCAAAATACTGTAAAATATACAACTCATCATGCACTAATTTTCAATAGTTACTACACAGTTTGTAACTTTAATTTTACATGAGATCTTGTGTATTTTATGTTGTTTGTTTTAATTTTAAAATGTTTTTAAAGGATATGTAATGAAGGATATTTACTCACTCATAAAAAGAATTACCGTATTGTCCGGACTATTGAGCGCACCTGTCTATAAGCCGCTATTGAATTTATTTGAACAGTTTCATGTGATCCACTCTGACCAGGTCTGATGTGACGACGCTAAATGTATCGGCGGCATGGAGCTTGCTAGCTTGTGTAAAGCCAACGAGCTTCGTGCCGCCGATACATGAGAAACACCGGTGTTTAAGCTCAAAGCGTCGGAAAAAAGTAGCGGCTTATAGTCGGTAATCTGGTGAACATTTTATGTTTTTCATTCATGAATTTCAATAACTAGCATTTTTAGCTTAATTGTGACTAATTACATCAAATTTTGCAAATAAATTTACATTATTAAACTTAAATCTAGCAGTTTAATCCAAAATAAAAATAAATATTTGTGAAACTACAGCAAATTTATACTGTATTTTTTTATAGAATATGTGGTTATTCACAGTTTATTCTGGTTTTTTACATTAGACATGTAAAGTCCCAAATTATTTCTTGTAATTTGTTTGTTTTTAGAAATACAGGAAAAATCTGTAAAACATAACAATAAATCCCATTTGTAAAGCTCCCAACATGGAGCTATATTTTCTAACAGAAGATTTTAAATGTGAATTTAAAAACTGTTCCAGCATCATGAATCCCCTCACTCCTCTCACAGTCAACCGAGTCTGGGTTGATTTTTTTTTGTATGTGTGCACATGTATGCACATCATTCCCCAGTGCTATTGCTTGCAGATGTTTACAACTGTCTGTCAATTCAGTGAACAGGCCCTTCACTTTGTAAGGCTTCACTCACGGTCCCGTTTCTTCTGATGCACAGAAACCACCGACAGTTGACAGCGGCACAGTTGACAAAGCAGCTACGACCAGTGACAGCTCAAATCTCACAGTGCCATTTCGTAACATCCCCGTGAACAGAGCCAGAGGCACACAGTGAAACAGCTGGTTCTCAAGGTGTGGGCTGTGCACCAGCAGAGGTCATCGGAGGGCATTCACAGGAAGTATGACCTCCACCCTGGAGGTTGTGTTGTTTCCTGTGTTTGTCTGTTTCTGAAATTATGGAGGGATTACTGAACAGATTTATTTTCCTGGAAGGATAGAGTATTACCCAAGGAATAAATCTTGGGTAAGATCAGAGGAAAAATCCCTATCATTTATAATGGACAAATAGCAATCTTTTTCTTGACCTTGACCTGCACATTGCTCAGTTTTCTCAATGCATCACCACCACCATTTGTTTATGAGTGAAATGGTGTGAAACAATGCTTCTAGAGGTAATAAAATCTATTACTGTGAATAGTTTTATTATTGAATGCCAGATCTAAAGGAAGAAGGTGTTGATAATCATAGTTCTAATAATATTCTGTTTTTGCAAACACAAAGTTTACCATGTTTCATATGGGTGACTTCTGGATCCAGCATACCATACATTATAGATTTGTTTTATTCTTGTGCAGCGTAAAACACTTCAGAATAAATATTTCAGAGCAACAACAGTCTATGCTGCCACGTTGTAATAGTAAATGTGATGTTTTATGTATGACGCACTGGACACGCTACAGATAACCATTTCTATCTTGATATGGGAATCACGTGACTCTGGCTGCAGTGGATTTTAGTCTTATAATACTAGATGGACATTAACAAATACACCGACACTGAAAAACAGAGGGTGTCAACCTCCAGTTGTACTGATGCTACTGACTGAACACTACTGATGGGTAGATGAGGCCTCATGAAGCGTTGCGACACATTACCCAAACTGTACGATATGTGTCGGTACTGTGTTGCTCATTACTGACACCTGTTGGGTCTTAACAGTCATTACAGGCAGTCTCGCTGACAGACTCAGCTGTCATACTGATTTAATGACCTAGCCATGGCAGAATTGTGCATGGATGTGTCCAAACCAAACAATGACTGAAATGTCTATTATGGGGTCATCTATACACCGAGAGGGATCAGACTGCTACAGAGGTCCACGTGCTTCTGTTTGTTTGTTTATGCAAATTTACCTGAATGCAATGATATTCCTGCTCGTGACAGTTCGTTACTTTCAGCATAATGGCACGACTGTGTGAGGATGTTTATGTACTTGTCTTTGAGGCAGGGCAGGTTTTATTTATATATATTTAGGTTCAGTTAGAATCCCGCTGACCGACGAGGTTCCTTATAAACTTCTGCATTTTCAGTAATTGTTTTCTGTCATTTCCCTGCAAAAAAACATAGTCTCCCTGTTGCCATGATATATCAGCCCTGTATACCTTAAAAATGTCAAATGTTTATTAATTAAAGACTACCTTCATGTTTTTACTTGATGATTCATGTGGAATTATATTCTGGGTTTTCAAACACACCTTTGTTTTGCTAATGAATTTTTTTTTTTTCAAGCAAACTATTAGAAGTGCAGTGAATACTTTTTTTTTTTCTTTTTTTTTTTAAAGGAAACCTATGAACTTAGATACCCCCACATCCATGTGGCTGCAGAAGGCAATATTAAAGACTGCATGCCAGCAGTGTTGTGCACAGTGACTGTGTAATCTAAGAGGACAGAATATTTTTATTGCTGGACTGCGCAGGAAGTAACTCTACCCGGTAAGTGTCAACCATTGTGGGCTTTTACTACACGCAGAGAGGTTCTGAAACAATAATAAGTGTGACTCATCTCACTCACCTCCAGTGGTAAAACTGGCAGGAGGAGGAACCCTCTCCCACAGTGGTGAGGAGCCCTGCTAGTTGTGCAATAGTGATTCCAGTATTGCTCATGTTGGCACAGTTGCAAACAAAGCTTAAACACAGTTATGTGGGTGACTTGGTGACCAGTGTCTTTTTGGGACATGAAATATTCAGCTTTCCTGTGTTGACTTTCCCTTTCCTTTGACTTCTGTGAGATCTGGTCATGCGGGGGTTTAGAGAGTTCTACCTCAAAGTGGAAAACACCGTGTTAAGTTACAGTAATACCCCCTCCTTTGCCACTGTGACGACCACTGATTGTCCTGAGCTATCCCTTCCACTGTGCCCTTGGCTGCAGCACACTTCCTGTGGCGGCGCAGGGCAAGCTGCCCAAAATCCCAAATGTCAGTGGATGGCTTAAGAAATGACAGCTGCCGCTGCATCTTGAATGTCTGCCGCCACATTCTGAGAAGTGTTGAAAGGGACAAAGTGACATTTGCAGCAGGGTCCTCTCTAACATCCTCTTGTCTCTTCACTCTGTTTCCATCACGCCGCCCCTTGTTTCCTGCCCCGCTGTGACCATGAATCTACATAGGATACTAGTCTTCTTACCAGGCCAAACATCACGCTGTGTTTGACATTCATCATTTATTGATGGGCTGTTCTTTAATTGCAGCAGGAGAGTGCTCAGCTTCTCTGCTCTCACACTGGCCGATCCACGGGGAAGGCCCTCCCACTGAGGGCCCACATTTACTCAGCGTGCTGGGAGCACCACTGTTGACTTATAATGGTTATGACACACAAAAAATAACCTGCAGGGCTGTTTTTTTTACCCTCTTTTCATTTTGTTAGCATTTCACTCTGTGTTTACACTTCTTCTATTCTGGCTCGGAGCTGAAAGGTACGGGGGCAGAAATGAAATAATTAACCAGTGAATGGGAGCAGAGTGAAAGAGGCTTGACTGGCATGTGAGCCTCAAGGCCCCTGAACCTGAATATACAAATGCCTTCAATGTATCCATGGACCGTGTATAGACATGGACGAAGCAACCACTGGTCAAATATGAGATCAATGCGGAAGTGCAAAAAAGTGCAGTACTCCCAATGGCCACTAGGTGCTGGCTCCAGTTGACTTAATTTCAACAATGGTCATTTTAAATCATTAAAGCTAATATATTTTTTACAAGTCTGATGTTTTTTTAGCTAATTACTGATCTAATTAGCTAAAGTTTCTTTCATTAGTGATGCAGTGGTCCATCTGAAAACACAAAAAAAATCATCATCACGTAGATATTAAGCCTCAAAAAGAGGAAGATTTATTTAAGTGCAGTTAGTTTCATTGACAGCGCTGGTCTGAAGTCATGTTTCATACATATTGAGCAGTGGGTTTTAAGGGTCAGACCCTCTTTCTCACTCCTCCTTCATATGCTAACGGTCACTTCTGACTCCAAATAACCAACATGGCAGACATTCAAATTAAAACATCTCCCACAAACCAATGGGTGACGTCACGTTAGCCTTGTCTATTCTATGAATAGTCTGTGAATGTATCCTAATTCAACTCAGTGCTGATAATGTTGCTAAATTAATTGTTCTGTTGTGGATCAAAAATGGACTAATTGTAGAGTCTGACAATGTGAAAAATGTCAGTGTTTGTTCAGTATGAAACTTATCCTGCTGGCCTTAACTATTGTCGTCAACATTTAGATTTCATGTATTCGTATATGCAGCACTTTACCATATCGCATACTTCATTACTTATATTGTTTATTATGCTATCAGGCAGTGTTTCTTTACATTTCCTACTTATACACTTTATATTTTATGTTTCATTTATACCTAATGCTCTATTGTTGTTCTTATTTTTTTTTTACTCAAATTTGATATCTGCACAGGAATTTCCTTCAAGATTAATATTAATATATATACATATATTTTTTAAGTTTATTTCAAATATGCAAATAGTACAAGTAGTACACAGCTTCCTAATTAAACAAATTCTTTGCACAACATAATATAAAAAGGAAAATTGAGGAAGCAAAATAATAAAACACAAAGAAAAACAAAAATTCAGTGACATATTTGAAAAGGAGTGAGAATAAGCCTCACTTATTTGCTCTCACCCCTTTAATAAAGATGAAATAAGTTATATCTTATTTTATATCTCTACCTAAATGCACACACACACACACACACACACACACACACACACACACACACACACACCATACTTCACTTCTAAAACTAAACCTGTAAAGTATGTGAAAGTGCAGATATTATAGGACTCTCAGTATCTACTGGGTCTTTTGGTTTCTGACACCTTTTAGAGGATTAAACAGTCGTCTGGTCAATACTGTTCTTTACAAATAAACATATCAGGAGAGTTAAGAGAAACAGTTTATCCATGTGGGTGTTACGCAATTAAAAGGAACTTTACCCTAACCAAAAGTCCTGTGAAGATTAGTGTTTTGAACCCTGCCTTGCAAAACCTAAACTAATCCTCCCACGTGTTTTATCCTGCAATCATGGCACTCTTTCTTTCATTTACAACCACTCACACAGGACTGTCCCCTTTTCATCTAATCTGTATCTGCCATGGGATTAATTTGCCTTCATATTCAGCTGTAGTTGGTCAGTTGGTTAATTTTAGCAGCAATAGGTCAGGGATTGACCTCTGCTGGTCACCATAAAACCGCTACGATGGTAATGGATGTTAGTTTCACTGTATATTGACAGATGCTACGGCACATTAATTAAAACTTCATGTCAGTATGTAAGTCTGTGTGTAGGATTGTACCATCTAAACATTAGTTTATCCGAATGTTTGAGGAAGTAAATGTAAATGATCCTGTACGAGATGCAGAGAGTGTTGAAGTGCGTTTTGCAGCTTCATCCAAGTGGCAGTGGGAGTGTAAAGGTCACAGAAGCAGAAGATTTGACCACTGGCCCAGCAGGATACATCTGGGCTGCAAACTGAAATAGTGTTTTCCTCTTCTTCAGTAGCAACACTGAGGCACGCTCAAGCAAGGCCCTCAACCCAAACTGCTCCGGGGGAAATACTCAGTGTACATCAGATCAGCTAATAGTTGTACTAGGCAGCTTCTATGTATAAATATAACTGGTAAGAGTGTTACTGCAAAAGAAAGCATTGCTTTCAATGAATGAATAAATAGAAGTATAGTAATAAAATTGTATGTAACCATTAAATCAATATACATGTTTGAATATTTTGGGCCATTTGTGTCTTTATTATCTAGTTATCTCCAGCTTAGAAATCATGAGGAGTAAGAAGAGAGTTGACAGACAACCAAAGGTCTGTAGCTAAAACTGAAATATCAATAATGAATACATTGTACATTATACTGTTATTTTGTACACACTGTGAACTAGACCAGTAAACTCCCTCTTCAATAAATAACTTGAGGTGAATGAATTGGCTTTGCGGTCCAACTTGACAGCAATCCAGGACCAGAATTGGTAAAAGTTAAACCACAGTATCGAGGATTTCCTCCAAGGTACCAATCAATAATAATTAGAATAATAAATAATACTGGAATAATAAGCTTTATCTGTATGACATCTTTAGAAATGAAAATAAAAGTAAAATTGAAGTGAAATACATAAAATAAAACAGAATTTAAAAGTTAAATAAGAAACAAGTGCAAATAAAAGTAAAATACAGTTTGATCCTATGTAGGGAAGATGAAAGTCTGCTGTGTCTCTTCCCAGCTGTCACTGCCCGAAGTTTTCTTTAAGATGTCACCGTAAGTCAAGATTGTTTACGTTACAATCTAGGTAACAGCTGTAGACTGTATATAAAATGGATGAAGCAAGTGGGGTCCAAAGATGAAGCCCATGTAGAAGAGCAAAATGTTGCAATACACCCGTCGGCCACTGGAGGCTGTCTTCAATTGACTGCATTTCAAAACTCATCATTTCCAATCATGTAATACTCACTAAATAATTTTTACAGTTTGTCTTGTTAGTGATGGTGGTACATCTGAAAAAAACAAAGCTTTATTAAGGAGATATTAAGCTTAAAATACTGACTAATTAAGGGCGTGGTTAGCTTGATTGACAGGTCTGATCTGGTTTGATTGACAGGTCATGTGGAGGAGCTAAGCTAGGTCGGTCATTCACCGTGAACCTGCTTTGTATTGTTGCTGAGTCATTGAGTTGAGACTTTAATACAGTCTCTGTATTTGTTGTTATTTTTGGGTGGAGAAGTTATTTCTCTGAAGTTTGCTGGATTATTTTGGCTCCTTCAACTGTAAATCATCCTTCAAGAGCTTCAGGTATCAAGTTTTATCGTTAAGTAAATCTTAATTTATTTTCGTAATGGTTTCCAATGATAATGCACTTTTTATGCAAGATTAACATAATGTACAGTTTGTACAGGGGTTTAGTCTAATTAGCATCCTAATTATTATGGCAGCGTGATGGATCATCTTATTGTCACAGACTGTAGGAAGTGTCCTGGTCTTCCACCTCCTTGCTCCTCCCTTCATTTTCAAAAATGCTCAACTTCTGGCTCCAAAAATCCAACATGGCAACATCCAAAAGCAGTCTTGAGGGTTTCATAACAGGAGTCCACAAACCAATGTGTGACGTCACTCTTGCTTCATCCGTTTTTATACAGTCTGTGGTAAAAGCACATGTTCGTCCTTGACCTTAACACTTAGAGGATCTACATATCCTCTTTTCACTGTTATTGCTTTTTGTTGTTTTTCATTTATGTCAGTGGGGTCATGAAACCTTCAACAGTACATGGATCATTGGCCTGTCCTTCTCAAGTCCCCATCCTGCTGCATATCTAAGTCTAAACGCATACAGAGGTGCCCTGAAGCATGAACACTTACAGAGTAGAATACCTAATGCATGTCAGGGATCGATTCCTGCTGGACACAGATTAACCACGGCCTGCAGTAGAAATATATGTTCATACTATCACACATATACCCATATATGAGAGTGAATGTAGAGTGGTGGAGTATATTTAGAGTGGTGATATATCCAAACAACTTGCAGGATCAACCAATACGTTTGAGAGACAGCAGACACTCAGCAAACACACACATCGACATACGGACACACTGAGAGGTGTGTTGCCATCTTGAACTTTGAAGTCAAAGTCAGATTTGCTTGCCCTGATAATCACACACCCCCCGTCAGCAGCTAACACCAAATTAAAGTGTAAAATCAGCAGACTTCTTCACCTCGTTCTTCATAATCTGTCCTGCTGTGAATCTTCTCTGATTCACAGCAGGACAGAAGATAATTGTAATTCTGAAATTTTTGCTAAAATACATTATGTATTTCAACTGATTACAAGGGTTCAAGTAATAAATCATGCGGCTCAATTGTAGTTTAACAACCTGGAGACACGTCAGTAAGATAAACCTGGATTGATGCTCTATCTCGCCACTGACAAGGTCACCAAACCCTCAAGCACCTACTCGCTCCCACCCTCATGTTACATGTTCACTACTTATAACACCTCCGTTACGTGTCGTTGCTGCAAAGACTAGAAAATCAATTTGTGCAAGCAGCTGTTGAGAAAGCATTACTCTGTCCATTCCTCTTGTGGGCACTCAATATCAAATTGTTTTTCTCAGGCTTTCAAGGTTAGAGGAGAACAAAGTGAAAGGAAAACAATGAATTTTCAGTCTTCCTGGAGGCTCACGTTATTTGCAAAACATGGATAAATATACTTCAGACATACTTGACTGAAATACATCGGGTGACATTGCTGTCAAAAGTAGTTTGTCTTTGTTCTGCAGCTCTGTAGCACAGGGAGTGTGATTAGAAAGTCCTTATTCATATATTCATTACCTCGGCCAAGTGATGTGTTTGCCTGTGATTTTTCACTGTTCGTCTGTTAGCAACAGAAAAACTAATGAACAGATCTCGATGTATTTTTTTAATTTTTGTTTATTTATTTACTTTTTAGAGATAGGGTATTACTCAAGGAGCAGTTGATTACATATTGGGAAGATCAGAGGATGGGATGTTGTTGCTCTGCCACCACAAGAGAGCAACACTATTTGGGCATCAGTACAGCGGAGGTAGTTTGTTTAGGCAGGTAGTGATGTGCCACATCATTATCTGACTTTCAGAGTGCTCAGGAAAATCACAGAAGATACATGTCACTATCAAATAACATAATTAGACTAGATGGAACTCAGTTATACTGTACAATCTTGAAAAATACGACACAGATCTATATGTTCAGTTGTGCATTTTTCCTCATTTATCACCACGAATGTTGAATATTGTCTGAGAAGAAGAACAGAAGAAGTAGAAGTGGAGTTTCCAGTAACTGTCCTTAAGCTGATCTTCTTGTGAATGCAGCACTAATATGAACGGATGACAAGATAGCCAGTAGACTAAAAGGTCTGCTGCCCCCATACAAACATTTTCAGGGCTTTTCACACTGACAAATAGCTGTGAAGACACTCTGGGGATCATGTTTTGGGATTGGACATCTGCATGACTACCCCCAGCAACAGAGTGGCCATTATATCCGCCAGTGGCAGTGCTCTAGCTGCATTTCAATGTGAGCCATCTGCATTTTAAGTATCTCAAAGTCCGTTTTGTCTGAGCTGCTTAGCAGTTAATCAGCTGACGGTGATAGGGTGTTGGAAATGAGTTATGTTGTTTTAATACGTGCCTCCTTTTCTCAAGAAAACAGCTTCAAGGGAATAATATAATAAGAAAACTACAGTTGAATGACTAATATGAGGAATTAGTCACAAGGTGCACAACATAAGAGGAACAAACAAATCTCAAAGCAGCACATAGTCTCTGTCCACCTTTGTGTATGGTGTTTCATTCAGGAGTCAATTCAGATGAAAACAAAAACAGACTGACAAGGTAGAATAGGTGTGATTAAAAAACATCTTTAGCAGGTCAACAAGGCAGCTGTGTGCAGCAAGAAAGCAGCCAGAGCAGGTATGTTGAGAAGCAGCTTTGGCTACATGGCTCGGTGAGATGATGAGGTGAGACGGGAAACTCAGTAGTGACGGCTGGTGGGCAGGTGTGGAATGACGAGCAGTTACACAACACATTAATCAGATGAACTGAAAGAGGGAAGAGATTACAACACAGCAGCTGTCATCCCTCAACAAGTAACAGCAGAAATTCAGATTTACAGACACTAGCAGTCACAGCTGTCAGTAGTTCATTATACTTAAAAGCAGATTTTGATATTTTCATAATATAATATTGCTCAACATTTATACAGTCTCAAAGACAGAAAAACATCTTTGTCACTATTGACGAAAAAACGAGTACCGTATTTTCCGGACTATTGAGCGCACCTGTCTATAAGCTGCTATTGAATTTATTCAAACAGTTTCATGTGGTCCACTCTGACCGGGTCTGATGTGACGACGCTAAACGTATCTGCGGCACGGAGCTTGCTAGCTTGTAAAAAGCCAACGAGCTTCATGCCGCCGATACATGAGCCACACCGGTGTTTAAGTTCAAAGCGTTGGAAAAAAGTAGCAGCTTATAGTCCGGAAAATACGGTAGATTTCATAGCAAGCAGTTACAGTCATGATGAATCCAGTTCTTTCAATACTTAACTTTTACATTCCAGCAAATAGTTTTGGCACTATGTGCAGAACTGCATCACCACCAAATTGAATTATCATAGTGACATGTAAAGTTGGAATGGTTTTGCAGGAAACAACTGAAACGTCCTCAGCTTTTAGTGTTTTTCAGCTCATAGATGCTCACTGTGATCACAGTCTGCTTTCATGATGACAGAGCCTCTCTCTTCCCTGTGGCACAACATTATGATGCTGCAGACTTTTCTGACTTCAGTCAACGCCTCGAGCAAGGATTGGTATTATTAGATCACCTGTGATGAAGTGAGCCAGCTGCCTGGTTGTTGTGCAGAGCAGGTGTGTGTGCATTCAGTTTCATCCATGGATATGTGTGTGTGAACTTATTATTGTATTAAATTTAGATTGTGAATTGTTATCTTCTTGGAAATGGACAATTACCATGCACGTCAGCACTGCTTTCTAAGAAATTTCACGCTGCCCCCATCTCCACAGGTCTAATTTGCTGTCCCCTCCCCCCCTCTGCAACAACCTTGGTCTAATTGCGTTTTTGTGTTGGAGAAAATCACATTTGGAAAATTCAATACACATTCTGAATTAATCCTCGCCTCTCCATTACGGGGTGGGACTCATGGCACTTCTGTTTTACTATCTAAAATACTGAGGTCTGAAAAACACATAAATGGCTAAATTAATTATTTTTTTTTCAAAATAACAGATAATGGTGAATGGTGTTTTAACCCTACACACCTTAACTGTGCTAAACCTAAAGCAGTGAAGAAACAACAGTAAGTGAATAGACACAAACAATTTCTCTATATTATGGTTAAGATTTCTTTTAAAATGATCAAACCACTGTTGAAGCAACCACACTACTGTAAGAGGATGACACAACAATGAAATATTTGTATGTGTGGAAAAAAAAGGTTCCTCACTTCACCTCAGTTTTTATTAATATATTGTTAAAGGACACATTTAAATAAATAATCAGCATCAGCCAATCATCATTTCTTCACACTATAGGAAGTGACATCACATGTTGACAGCGTGGTTCAGGCACGCCCCCCTGGAAATAAGGAGAGGGGAGAGGGCACGAGATAAACTGTGGTAGATTCAGAGGCAGACATTGGATTGGCATGGCTGTGTGCAGCTCAGCACTGCGATCTACATCCACGAGGCTCCTGCCTGGACGCTTGGATTCTCTCCCTCACAGCCTGGAGACGGTGCCGGACAGCGTAACATTGAGCTGTGCTGTGTTTTCACAGCATGTTGCGGGGCACTGGGAGACAGAGAGGGAATAATTAGGGGAGGGGGGGGGACAACCTTACCACACACTTGAGCGATGCACCGTGAGCTTCTGTCTCTCTCGTTTCAGACCATCAGGCTTTTCTGCACTGAGACCTCGGACTAATGGAGGGATGCAACGATGTTACTCTCAGCTTGTCATGCTTGAATCACAGCTTCATATATCCTTTTGTGTCAGAGACCCTGTTGTCTTTGTCTGTCACTGCCGCCAGATCAACCGAGGGGTAGCGTGGCGGACAGTGCCTCCTCCTCCTCAACCCCCCTCTCCCTTGTCTGTGCCCCCGACTTCTCTTCACTCCCAGCTCGCTCGTGTCTATTTACCTCTATTAAGCTACCCTCCCCTCTCTGTTAAGCTCGGTGTTTCTTGCTCCCCCGCTACCTCCTGCTTACTATCTCCCTCGCTTTGCTCATTCAAAGCAGGCAGGCTGCTATCCTACCCAAGCAGCCAGCTACATGATCTCTTAGGAAGCAGTTTTCGCCGCTGCTCTGCCGTCTCACACTTCCTGAGCCCTTCCAGATATCCATCTCCATAGCGACAGGATGTTCCTTCAGGAGGATTGATCCCCTCCACCCCCTTCACTCACCCCTTCCCCTCCCTTGTCCCGATCTCCTGCCCTCTGACCCTCACCCTCTCGTTCTCAATCCCCACCCACCCTCTCCTGTCTGTCCTTACCCCAAGCCTCTTTCTCCCCTAACTCATTTCACCCCCTTGACCATGTTGCCATGTGTCTGCTGGCTTCAACTTATCCTCATCTTGCTGTCCTCCGTCTTGTGGACCCGGGGGGAAAACTGCCCAGCAACCTGCCTGTGCCCGGATCCTCACACTGTGGACTGCAGTGGCCGTGGGCTGACCCGTTTACCCGATGAGATCCCTTTGGATGTGCGCAGGCTTTTGCTGGCCGACAACTGGATACCCCGCATCCCCTCGGACTTCCTGGTTCTGTACAGTGACTTGGTCTACTTGGACCTTCGGAACAACTCCCTCTCCCACATAGAACCGGGGACCCTCAGCACCTCCTCCAGGCTGGTCTTCCTGGACCTGGGGAGCAACAATCTGACTGAAATCCCCAAGGGAACTTTTGGGGAGTCCCGGAGCTTGATCAAACTACGAATGGGAAACAATCCATATCTGAGCATGGTGAGCGAGGATGCTTTCCTGGGCCTCACCTCTCTGAGAGAACTAGAGCTGGAGCGTAATGCACTGTCCACCCTAAAGGTGGGGGCACTGAGTCAGTTGCCCTCCCTGCGGGTGGTGAGACTAGAGGGCAACCCCTGGGTGTGCAATTGCAATTTTGCCAACCTGTTTGCATGGCTGATGGAGAACAGTCACAAGCTTCCAAATGGTAAGTAAGAAACATTTTGAGAGCCATTTTCTCCTCTTGTGCTTGACCCAAATAAAGTGTATCTGAGCACAACGTTCACCAGCATTATGCATTGCCACAACACTTCTCTTGTCTATTTATGTTTTCCCTGTAGGAGAGGAAACCCCCCTCCCTCTCCCTTGTTCTAATTTTGTCTCTTTCTTCCTCCACCCCCATAGCCTATAATGTGTGAGACTCAGTGTGTAATATGAGACAATGGCACTTGTTTGAAAGTGAAAACTACAGGGATGATCTGTTTATGCATTTAATTAATATCAAAAGACATCAGTGCAAAATACAGTCCGATATAAGAAAAAACTCACATTAAGAATTAAATATGCATAAAATCTAAGCACTGACCTCCTCTGTGTCCAAATGATCTTTTTTTTTTGGCTTATTTTTATATAATATTTATATAATGCTTTCCATTTGGTGGACACTGCAGTTCATTCCCAACAACTGTTTTCTTACACCAACGAAAAACAAACCTCTTCTCCTGTTTCTGTGTTTATGGCTCTATCCATGTGAATTTTTAGGCTCGCACTATATACACTCCGTCTAGCACTGCCATTTAGCCTGGAGGGCTGAGTTAGATAACAGGGCTGAAGTTTCGGTGGGTTAGCGAGGCAATGTGTGCACGCTTATCTGAGGAACAAAACAAGACAAAAGGGGTCACCATGTCCCTTTTAGAAGTATTATACAGTGGGTAAGATCTGCTTACATGGAGCTGATTGGCCTGAGCACTCAAAGCTACTGGAAACTAAAAAGGGGGTCGCAAGATAGGTCCTGGATAAAACACCGAGCATTAAAACTGTTCACATCTCTGCTAATATCATGCAGTTTAGTCGGCTGTGCAAAATATCTAAAACTCCTAAGTAGTAGACAAACATGAGCAGGATTATGTTTAGTTCAGATGAATCCATAAAGGTTTTTAATGAAGGTCAGCCACTTGCATATTACTATTAATATCCTCACAAAGGACACAGACAGCAGTTATCTCATGAGTGCACGAGCAAAAAAAAAAAAAGCAAAAATAAACAGAGCTGACAGTTCAGCCACACACACGCCTAGTAACTCGTGCTGTTATCACATTTAGATCAGAGTGTAGATATGACGTATTGCACGGTTTTGGTTTATTCTGAGGTTTCAGTTTGAATGTGGCTCACAGTGCCTGTACTTTCACTGAATTAGCTCATAAACACAGCTCATAATGTTCAGGGGTAGTGTGCTGTGTATAAAGGTGTGTGATTACTTCTGTCACTGCTCCAAGGTTAATTGGGGTGTGAAATGCTGACCTGTATATACAAAGGACAGCTTTTGTGTAAAGCCTGAAGAGCTGTGACCCCAATTGTCTCACTCAAGATGTGTTTTTTAAGATGTGGGAAAGTGTTATACCAATTCAGACAAAGCTGGTAACAAATCTAACTTCATGAAAATGATTAAATACTACAGCCTATGCATATGGATATCAAGATATGTCCTATTCTTATTATGCTGTAGACTTTAGAAAATCATTTTTCTATTTGGGAGTTAAAATGAAAATCTTGTGCAAATCCTATTTCTGATGTGGCTGGCAAAAGCTTTAATTCAACTCCCCCGAAAAGACTGTCTGGCTGTTGCAAAGTGCTGACAACTCAAAAGCAAACTCCTTACAAACATTTAGGCCATGATGTACCGCGCTATCGATTCGGCTCTTGCTCTCCACTCCGGTCTTTTTTCATTTGCCCCAAAAAAACAGACAAGTTTGGGCCTGTGAGGAAGCAAAGTTGATAAACTGGCAGGAATACCTAATTCCCCCAAGCAAGAGGTTGCAAATGCATTAATCACAGGTTCTAAGTGTTGTCAACTCCAAGGCAATAATGAATTGCATTAGCAGTGCCGGCCAGGCAGACATCAACAACAAAGGAGAAGCCAAAGCCCTGACCAAGCGGCGGGCATGGCTGCCAACTGGCACCAGAGCATACATGCTCTCAAATTGAGTTAGTAATGCGCATCTCAGCTCATACGCAGCTCTTACATCGCCATCAGTGAGTGTTTGCTTTGTGGCCCCAGAGATGAGTTCAAACAGCTTGGACAACACACATACACAGCCATGTTTGTTTGAAAGAGATATCTAAAGTGGTCTACATTTGGTCTTTTGTGTTATTTCATCATTTTGTTTGGCTGCAGTTTACTCTCTAATGCTAATAATGCGCAAAAGATTATATAACAAATACAGAAATTACACTTATTTTGTACTAAATCTTTTCCTTTTTCAAGAAAATGTAAATTAAAACCAGGTCAGAGGGGACGAGGTTTTCCACTGATCTGAAAACATCCTCTCAAACACGTTACTGGCTTTTATTGTGTATAGTTTTATGGAAGCTGCTTCACGTTTCTCACAGCAAAAGAAGCACAAGTGTGACACAAGCAGTAGATACTGATGACAGTGTTTAATGTTGAATACAAAGGGAAGTGTTTTCTCACCAGTAGTAAGTTTGTGCCAACTGAATAAGGCTTAGACGAGGTTATCAAATTTAAAATATTTAATCAAATGTTGCAGGAAAATGTGTTTCCCAGAGTCTCTGTGGGAGACACACTGTCTGATAGTGAAGTTGGATTTACAAACACGGCAGGTTTACACATGCAGGCATCATACTGCCAGACCTAATTAACGTAATGACTGAGCTCTTGATCGTGGAAAAATGCAATGACCTATTCTCTGGAACGCTGTATTGGAAGTAGTTACACAATAACAGATGGACACTCATTAGTGGATGAGCTCGGCTTGATAAGCTTTTCAATACATATCAACTCCAGCAGCCATCCTCCAGTGTGGGCGTTTCAACTTGATATCTAATTCATCCCAGAAAAAATCAATTACAGAGGCAGAAATTACATTTTAAATTGTACATTAGTGTGCTCTGTTCATCTTTGTGGGGGCGTGCGTCCTCATGTGCTTTTCATCACAAAACAAATCAGTTACACAGCAAAAACAAATGTGTTTGAATTTTATGACAGGTCGGCTTCTCTTAAAACCAAGCGCTCAAATGATACTTCAAATACGAAGGTTAAAGCTACTACATATGGTGTCTTTATTCCAGTAAATGAAGTAAATGCAGTATTATCCAAAGTGCTACAAGTCAGGTTGCAGAGCGACACACAGTAAACAGCTGTATAGGGGGAAATAACATCTGTGACTGTGATCTGAGGTCTCTTTAAAAAGGGAACTATAGATATAGCTGCAGGTAAGTGGGCAACTGTGGACAACTATTCGCACATCATTGTCATAGCAACATGCGCATTAATACTAGAAGCTACTGTTTGGAGGCTACTGGTACCATTTGATAATGTAGGAGGTGATGAAATGTACTATCAAGTCTTACTCTGCTCTAAGTATATCTAAAAATGCAGCACCCACAGCTAATAAGCCACAAGATGCTGTGGAGAAGGAAGAGGAGACAAAGAAGCTCGATCAAACTGAAGGAGCAGCAACAACAAAACATGTAGTGGTGGTTGGCAGAGGTGCCTTTGGCTGGCAAACGGTTAAAAATAAAATTATTTGGGTAAAATGTGCAGAATATGCTGTTAATTTTTGGTGATTATACAAAGTTTGCATCAAGAAACTTCATCTCATGAGCGTTTGATGCTTCAGTACGATGTGTCAAATTCAGCAAATGTCTTACTTGAGATTTAAATCAGAAATTCTGCTTTCTTCTTCAAATGAGGTACAATCTGGGTACATTTCCTTTTTGTCTATAATCTGACTTTAGTTTGTATCTCTCTCTGTTATTACTTTCATCACTACATATATCTGCTAGTAAACACATGTAGCATGTTTCTAGGATTATCTGCTTTTTCGTGACACACCACAATCTGTGTAATCTGTGTGGGGTTTTATTCACACTGCTGCTCCAAGTACACATGTATTTAGTGTTTTCTTATTAAATTACAGTGATGTTTAAGATTTTTTTTTGATGCATCAGATCAGAATTTCTCCATCTCACTTTGAAGAAAGCTGTAAAATGTGGCACAAGCAGAATAATTGAACATAATCTTCCCAAGATATTTATGGCTTCCTCGGTGAAGGCCTGCATAATGTAACAGCTGCAGAGCCCATGCCGTAAACCCAATTCCCATTTCATTTTTCACATCTTGATTTCCCCTGTGATTTAGAGTTCACAATGCAGCACGCTTTTGTGTTTGCATAAGTTTGATTACTGCAGGTCAGCTCGACGAGCGGCTGGAAGACGCTTAAAATTCTGGACTTTTTCTCACAGAGACTGGCGTGTTGTCTCTCGTGTGAGCAGTGTTGGAGACAAATTATTGGAAATGATCATTTTTTAAGCTAAAGCTGTCTTTTAAATTCACAATCAGGTTCCTCCTGCGTTTGTTTTTTTGGTGTCATTTAAAAGTTTTTTTTAGCCACCAATCAAGTTCATAAATGTTTTAATGGAAGGATGAGTGTAAACATGATCCACTGCTGTCTCCAGTGCTCTTGGGTTAAGGATGAACAAAGGCCATGTATAATTCAGAGTGACACAGTTCTACGGCACATTGGCCAGGGTAATTGGAGCTAGAGCTGCCTACAGGGCAGGGCAGGCCAACTCTCATGGGAGACGGGGAGATTGAGGCTGAGGCACCATCGTGGCTTTGCTATCAACACTCGTCATGGCCTGAACAGTTTCACTACAAAGTAGCAGTTCATGTGACAGGGTCAAAGTCTGAATTTTCCTTCGCAGCCTATCGAGTTGCTCCTCCGAGACCTGTTAGCACACTCCACAAACAGCTCTGAAAATATGATGCCATTGACCGGCACCACACTGCACACGCATGATGACGCCGCACTGCCCTGCGCCCCATCAGCTCGCTATCTTTACCACCCATGGGTATATGATGAGAAAATATCTGTTCCATTAACACCGGCTGACAGCTTGTTTTATCTTGGCCTAATTTAATGTTTATTTAAAGTTGGGATGTGAGGGAGATGGTGCTGGCAAGGGAGAGCCGAGTGTGAAAAGGTGGACAGAATTACAAAGTGTGATAGGATCAGCTGCTGCACGTACAGAAGCAGGAAGGGGATAATCTGCCAGTGTCAGAAATAAAAGGTGAAAAGCCAAAAGCTTTGTGTCACCGGTAGCGTGCAGCTTTGTGCATGATGGATATTTCCCTTTGTTCGTCTGTTGGATGACTGCGGAGCATAAATTACCAAGAAATGCATATTTAGCAATCTCATGGTGATGAATTATGACTGTAGACAACTGTTTTTTTTGGCTTATGAATAAGATTAAATAAACCAAGTGTTTGCTTTTTAACTATGTTCTCTTGTATTTGGTTAATTTCTAAGTGTTTCTGTTTTGGAAATGAGACATCTTGAAATCTGCCCATGGTACAATGATGTTGACGAGTCTCCACAGAGAAGGAATCCCCCTCTGAATGATTCACCCTTACCCCCACTGTCACATGAATGCCTGTCATTTTGTGCAGTCATTTCACACATTCTCCAACCCCTCCTCTTTTTTTTGCCCTCCTCATGTATGAATCCCTCACCATCCCTCCAACAGATTTCCTTCAGACACTTTCTTGCAATTGAAACTGAATAATTCTTCAATCTCTCTGCAATTATATCTGGCAGGTTCTATTTAAATCCACTGAGTATTGGACTTGAGTGGCACATTCATCTTGTCTACAGAGGGGACAGTTTTGTGAATCATTATCTGGGTGTTTTAGGTGGAGTGCCGAGACACGACTGTTTCAGTGGCATATGCACGCTAACTCCTCTGCAGATGGACTGTTGTGGAGATTTTTGCCTCACCTACTGGTGCAGACATCAATCTGGAGAGACACCGCGGTGCTGAGGGAGGGAGGAGGAACAAGCCTCCGATATCAGTCTGCCACAGCTCGGTCGATCAATCACGGCTGTGACAGTAGATAGCCCATCCCGTCGACTGGCTGTAATCCTAAATGTAATCCATCAACTGTCCACGCCAGGAATGTAACATAGCTGTGTGGGCACACATACCTGATAGTATGAGGGTGTGATTGGTGTTATAAATTGTGGACGGCGGCCTGCTCCCCAGCCACACTATAGTGATCACAGGGGTGTTAGGGATCATTTATGAACTGTACTGCATCAGCTCACCCCTCACAAAGCTGGTATTGACTCCACTTACAGCTTTTCATTAGAAATAGATAGTCGCCACAGTAACAATAAGGTTACAATTCATTCAAATTCACAGCTTTTATTTGTGGATTTGTACTTCACGAAAAAATTCTCACATACTTCTTTGTGCCATAGTCTTTCCTTGTTTTTTTGTTTACTTGTTTTGTATCAGGTTACAGAAGTATCCTCATCCCTGGGTCCTGTACCGCAAAGTGAGCTGAAGATAACCTGGCTTTACTGAGCCTAACATCGACCATCCTGGATAACTGCTGACACAAAGCTGGTTATAAACTGCCTCCTTTAAATCCAGCTTTACTTATTCAGCTGTGAAAATGGTCACGTGAAAGAGACGGAGCTGTTAATTAGAGCATCCATGAACCATGAACAGAATCATGAATTAAATATTTAACATATTAGATGAAATGGTGACACTGTTTGATGAATATTGTATAACCACTGCAAAAAGTGAGTTCCCCAATGAGAAATGTAAACAAATTGTTAACTACAATATAATATGAATATGCAGAAACTCTACAAATCATTTTCAATAAATAAATAAATAAATGGGGGATTCAACTGGTACAGTTAGTATAGAGCAAGTCTTTAGGTAAGAAGAGGCACTAAGTGTGACCAGCAAACTATTACACATGAGGACAGAGTTTAGAGTTAGTTTTATAGCTGGTAAATATTCTCCAACTGTTTCTGGTGCAAAAGCAGAGTATTTGTAAGAGGAGAAAATGCAAATATTTATCAGTATGTGGCTTATTTTTCTAATTAAAGACAACGTAGACTCACAAAAACTCCTGTTATTCATGGTAGCAGAGATGAAATCAAATTGAAAAAGCACAAATAAGCACATACACTGTTATGAAATTGGAATAAAAATAATCTTTGTGTAATTAAAATGCAACTCTTATTATGTAGTTTATTTTTACCATGATAAACTATCCTCCTGTTTGCTAGAGGCTGTAATATACAACTCGAGCACACACAACACATGGATTTACTATTTGTCACTTTATTGTAAACTCTTATGCCTGTGAGGATCCTGCAGGCTCCATGTTTCCTGTAAGCTGATTGGTCAGTAGTCGGTCTGTTGACAGATTTTGACCTAATATGGTATTAAATAAGCCCAAAAGGTAGCTTGTTAGCTAACTAACCCAGCTCCTTTGGTACAGGTTCCTGTTAGCATGTTTTGCCAAACGCTGGGTGTAAACAGATGACATGAGGTGTGAATAAAAACTGGTTTGTCGTCAAGAAAAAGTCCTCAGTCACTAGCAGCATGGAGGTGAAGAATAAAAAAGCTCTTGTTTGAGTTGTAGTCAACACTGGATGTATGAAAATTAAATCTTACTTAACTCCTCATTTATGTGACCTGCTAATTGAATTTTCTCTAACAAGAGAAGCACATCAGCATTTCATTTTCTCTGAATGTTCTGGTTGGAGATAAGCCAAAAATCTACTGTAAAATCTACTGTGTTTGTTAACAGCCTTTTATTAATAGACAGCAGCAGACAGTCAACAATTATCTGTAAAATTATTAGTCTTGTGGTTTCACTTTCCTGCATCTGTAATCTGCTGCTACTTTAGTGAAAGTCTGGACGTCCTGTGTCACAGACAGCTTGTAATTTTGAGAAACTATCATTATGCTGTTTGTTCTGGAAGATTCACTTTTCACCAAACACCACCAGCTGTTCAGTAATTCCCCCATTTGTCAGCCAGTGTAAGTCTGTGTGCCCTATTGTGTAATTTTAGTTCTTAACTGCAACAGCACCGCTCCACTGGAGAGCTGCTGTATCTCCCTGCATCCAAACATTTTGTTGCATAAAAAACATGTATATTTGCATAGAAATGAAATGTACTGGGCACATTTTAAAACACCAGAAGTACAGTTTAAGTATATGTCATGTTTCTAAGATGCAGAATAATATGAAAAGTATCAAATAAAACAGAAACACCAGTAACAGAACAAACTCTGCTCTGTCTGTCCACCACTGACCTGTTCACCAACTCTGGTTTAATAAGTTATAAATGTAATAGTGCTGCAGGGGTCGTGTGTTCATGGGGATAATTTTAGTCTCCGATGTTATTAAGCATCTAGACCAGGCACGGCCAGACAGAGCCACCTCAAAAGGCAAAGGCTAAGTCTCAGAGGCTACGGCTTATTTGTCATGCATTGTGAATACCAATATCATCCATTTATCTCTAGCACAAACAGAACAGACAAGTTCTCCAATATATTGGATTTTCTGTTTTATTCAAAGTGTGCAAATGACACAAAAGGTGAATATTCACTTCAAACACTGTTGAAAAATGAACTACAACAAGGTCGGCGTGTTCTCTTCATGTCTGGCTTTTTCTCAATACTTGACTGCACATTTATTTCTTGTCTGTGCTACTTGAATTCAATCATTTAACAGGTAATTTATTTTGGACAAAATTGAGCTCAAATGCACATCACTGGGGAAAATTTATATGGAAACTTTTAAATTAAACCAACTGTAATTTCATAAGCCTGTGTATTCAGGAGGGAAATCACAATGCATGTTTTTAAGACTTGAGGTCAAATCTTACTTTCAATAATGCTGACAGAGAAGTTACAAATGGTAAGTAAAAAAAAAAACTTGAGTTGATAATGCAATCCTTAAAATACCAAAACTGTTTCAGCTCCGGTTTGTCACAGAGGAGATTATCAGTCTCTAAATATCTTGTGCATTTTGTGAAGGCAGCAGGTCAGTGATGCCTTTTCAGACGACTTGTATGTTTCTCAGACAAGTTGAATGAGCAGTGAATTAATTTTGATCTCTGACTCCGAGGACATATGGTAGACATGTCTTGGAATTATTCATGCCAGGGACCGATGTGATTGCTGGTGCTGGCTCCCTGTCAGCTCCGAGCCTCTTTCCTGATGGTGGGCTTGCTTTTGATTCACAGATGGAGTCGTCTGCAGAATTTGTCTGGAAATCACTTGAGCTTTGGTGACGGACTGTGTGTGCAGAGACTGGCACAATGCACAAGCATTTACATAAAAAAAGAAACAAGATTAGAAACCACAAGTTACACCCATTAATGATAATATTAATGCAAAATAAAATAGCCAAAAGTTCAAAGGATACAGCACGTAATGTTCTTTATCTTTCATATTGGAAATAAATTCTCTGGGGAAAAAAAAAGGGAAAACCAATAATAAATGTTCCTACCAGGCTCAGCAGAGCTCATATCTCTGTGTCGTTGACCTCCGGTATTGTAATAAACTTTTTGTATTTCAGATACTACCGGTTTTCATGAGCATAACCTTGATCGGAGGCCGAGGCTATCCGTCATTGTCAGACGGTGCTGGTGATGTTATCAAGGTCAAAACTGAAGTCCTGCAAAACATTTTCTGACAAGTACAAGTCGAGAAGGTGGATTAGATAAAAGAGATCCAACCATCCACATGCTTATCGCCACTGACAGTACTCTGTGTGTTAGCAAAGGTTCAGGTCCCAAATGGGGAGAAAACTTTAAAAAAATGTAAAGTGCATAGTATACGTCAAAGCAGCAACAGCAGAGCTACATGTTTGATACAAATGATACCTGCATTGTTGCTTTCTGTGCTGTGCAGTACTGGCTGCGTAGTGTCTTATGTTCTCCACTGAATGTTAGACGAAATGTGAGAATCTGTATCTTCTATTAGGGGATTAGCGTCACTAAGTTTTATCAAGCTCTTAAAGAGTTCAGTTACAAACCTAATTAATACTGTAGGGAGTCAATGGGAGGACCATGGAAACCAATTCCATGCCATCACTAATTTCTACTATTTCTTTTTCCATTACACTTAAACCTCTTGAAATTTTACACATTACGCAGGTCGAGTGTTTTTCAGACGTTAAACACCGATGCTTCAGAATTAAGGCCGATTGATGAATTAGCAGAGTTGCAGACGTCTATAGGAGAAGCTGTTATGATGGTATGCTTTAAATTCTGCTGACTGTCGAGCAAAAACAAGCCAGAACTGATGTACTGCCAAGTGTGTGCATTTGCATGTACAGTATCAGTAGAAAGTAGCCGCCCACTCTGCAAAGCTTCATCTCTGCCCACCTATAAGCTAACTCTTGCATCAATATGTTTACTTTTTCATACAATACATTGGCAGTATGAACTTCTTCGCTGTGAGGATAAGTGTGTTTGCAGTGCTGAGAGGGTGACAAATATGTCGGCTTGGAGCAGCAGCGTCTAATTATCACTTGTATCAAATTAAACTCCAAGTTGTCAGTGAAATGCCTCCAATGATTGACTCGGTGAGAATGTGAAAGTGAACACCTTCTATTTTCAGTGGTGGTATCAGTGGCCGGTCTTCAACACACACAAAAACTGACCTCGATGACCCAGTGTCGATCTCATTTGTGTTGAAAAAAAAACACACACAAAGACTCTCCAGAGGACTTGTACCCTTGAAATCCAATAAGCTGCCGTCACTGTCCTTTTCCATTTCAATAATGTCCCAACAATAAACTACGTGGAAGTGACAGAGACACAGGCAGCAGCTCTCACTGATTTATCATGCCTCCATCTTGAGATGAGTTTGGTCAAGGTGCCCCTGTCTCCGACGGTGCCCTCTTACTAACACTACACAATAGTGAAAAAATAAAACGTTTGAGATGTAACTGCGGTCATATTTAATAACGTGCATTCTTAGAGATTTGCCTCCTGCAGCTGAAATGAAAATGATTTTAAATGGATATTTACTTCATTCTCCAAAAGCATTTACAAGGAATGCACAATAATTTGTCTTGCTGTCAGAGACACAAAGACAGGCTGCTATTCAGGGCTCCTCGCGCTGCGCTACAACACATTAGGACAAAAATAAAGCTTCTCTCACAGCACACCACTGTACATATACAGTATCACTCTGCTGCTTCACACTATTTTAACTTTATTCCAAGAGTGAACCTACAGTCATGCTGTGGGTGGGTGTATACTGTATACACAGTGCAACTTCAGCTCATAAGTGAAGACTTGTGATCGACCTCACAGTTATTAAATCAGCTCCCACTCTTTGAAGGAAGATGCATTATGTTGTTGGATTGAGATATTTTGCAACAATTCATTATGAGAATTTAAACACACACACACACACAAGATGAAGCTGTGCACTCTAGTTACCTCTGATAGAGTTTAATCCTAAGAGCAGGTGTTGGCTGTGTGTGCTGTGGATCTCATGCACAGATATGCTTCATCTTTATAGCCAACACTGAGGTGGTCATCTCCTCAGCTGCATGGGTTTGTCTATCTGTCTGCCTGTTAGCAACATTACTGAAAAACTTCTAAACAGATCATGATTTTTTATTTTTTATAAATAGGGTATTATTTTTTATGAATAGGGTATTGCCCAAGGAACAATTTATTAGATTTTGGCACAAACATACTGTGGGATCCTGTCCAATTAAAATCTTAGAAAACCCCCTATTATGGATGAGTGTTCTCTCTCAATAGATTAGATTGTTTAAAATCTGCACACACGAGCAGATTGATACATCCTGGGATCCTTTGGTGGAGATCAGACATGGATCAGGCCTTGGTGGAGATTGGTGGTCTCTGTATGTTGCTCTGTGTGTGCTCCTTTTTCCATATAATGTCATTTCTGATAACTACCATGTGAATACATTTGTCTGTAACTGCAACATTACTCATGTTCATTGCATATCCAGTGTGTTTGTCTAACGCTACTTCCTGTTTGGGTGCAGGGGTGGAAGGCATGGAGTGCTCCCTCCCGATGGACGGCAGACGTGTCTCGCTGACCCAGCTCTCAAAGGACAGCTTCCGCGAGTGCCAGGCCACCCTGACGCTAACAGACCTGCTCATCATCATTTTCTCTGGCATCTCAGTGTCTGTGGTGGCCATCATGACCAGCTTCTTCCTGGCTTCAACTGTTCACTGCTTCCAGCGCTGGAGTAAAGGCACCAAGGGGGACGAGGAGGAGAGTGAGGAGTGAGGGGGAGGATTCAGTGTTTGAGGGCCCTGTGTGGCCCTGGTACTTCAAACACAACGAGAGGACACCGAAGACAGCGTGTGCCTCGTGCTGTTTCCTCCCCGGTGATTATTCAGGACTGTTTTAACGGTAGGATCTGGCCCTGGTACGGTTGTAGATGTTTTATTTGCACATGGACATCTAAAATATGGTAATAAAAGACATTCCCAAGGAATGAGTTTCATTAAAGGTTAGTGAGGGTGCTGCTCCACTCGCAAAATGCTGTTATATATTTTTTTGGCCGTGAGAGCCTGTGGTCATCATTTATGGCCACTGGGTCTTGGCTCAGTGTTATAGGCCTACACAAATATACCTAGGCCAACACCTTTGTAATGAAAAAGAAGTAGATTACAGAAGACAGGTGTTGCTGCAGTGCTGTCATGTTAGTCTTAGAAAAAAAAACAAAAACCTATCAACATCTACTCGTGTTGGACATTACACTCTGGAGTCTAAAATCCTGTAAAGTGACATCGAAGTTAGTCTGACCTTTTGGATGACTCTCACTGGGGCTTTATCTGAGGGAGGGCAGAATATTTGATGTGGAGCCAATAAACAAAGATGTCGTAACGGCCGATGACCTCAGTATTTAACTGCCTATAACAAGATATGCTGGCATATCCTGCCATTTTCAGTGTCTCTTTTGGACAGCCTCACTCACTAACATTAAAACGCTGTGCACAAGCACTGAAGAAGGCAAACACTGTTCTGCATGTAAAATTCAACTGTGGCAGGGATGTTAGTCAAACACAGAGGATACAGGAAGAGATTCCAGTGGGTCTACACATTATTTCAGCGATATATTTATTATATAATCACAAATTTATGTACGAAGTAATTCATGTATAGTCAAACAAACATAGAATCAAGAGGATATACTGTATGTTCCTTAGATTGATAACTGTGAACTGTCTAGAAAGAAATTCATACACAGTATAATCTTGCAAATTATGGCAAATACGGTATTAAAAATAGAATCTACGTAGAATTATTGTGTCAAATAATGCACTTTAAATGGTGAACCTAATTTTGGCAAGACCCTAATTACATCATGTAGACTGGTACTGTCGTCATCTGCCAAAGATTTAGGTTTAGGTGGAGGAGAGACTGCATATAAAGGACTCTGTTGTGGACGATGTGTTGCTTAGAGAGGTAGGAGTAGTTCCAAAATAGCAGCCAAATCACACTCTGTATACACACATTGTACACAAACAGTCATGGTCTCCAAAGATTTATATTTTCTTCTAGTCTGTCTATGATTGAAGCAGCTGTGGCTTCACACACAGCAGTCTTTAACCTCTATTTCACAAAGGTCACTTCAAAAGAAATAGCTGTTCACTGAACGAGGGTGGCAAGCAAGAGTAATAAACGTCTGTCATTGTTTTCAAGATATCCCTCAGCTTATTGCTAAAGATCCTAACATCTGGTGGTAAAGCTACCGATTTAACATCCGGGGAAAGTTTCAAAACTTTTGCTGCATTAACAGCATCTGCATTCAAAAGAGTACAGATTGAACATTATGCGTTTAATAAAGCAGAGCCCTGAATATTCTAGGTGTTACATTCTGTATAATTAACTCCTCCATGATTTAAATTGCACAAAACTGGACTCCTTTTTTTTTCTTTTCTTTCCTTTCCCCAGAGCTAAGGTATATTGTATTGCTTCTCACATTCTTGTAAGGCATGAATAATTCAGCAAAATTGAGATATGAAGCAGAAAAGAATATCAAGCCTCCAAATGCAAACAAGCAGAGGATAGAAGAAGAGCCACGAGCAAACACAGTCATCGTTTCTGTGTGGTTAACAAAAGATAAAAAGGAAATCCTAAATGCCTCTGTCCCCTCAGAACAAGTCACAACCCTGAATGTGCAGCGCTCTCAAGCACATTTTGCAGAAATGACAAAAAAAATAAATAAATGTGGCCTTATTTATTTTTGGTTATTTTTCATGTGTCATAGGCATCAATAAAAGCACAAAGAGTTCACGGGAAACCAATACCATCTTGGTACACTCTGTTTAAAGGGCATGTCACATTGTGCTGTTTGTTAGCACCCACCCATATGTTTTCATTACTGTGTGTTGGAGATGGTACATCCTTATATACAGTGTAAGATTTGAATGGATGTTTGTGTATTTGCCAGAATCTAAATCATGTAGGGACACATTGAAGACTATTATCAAACTGACCTTTCACTAAACCCCCTCCCTTGAACTGTCCAATTGTAACTTTGTAGCTTTAGCTAGGAGTGTGAGGAGGCCTGTCAAGCTTTGGATTTACCCATATGTCAGAGCATGCTCTTAAAGATAGGCAATAGGAGTAAATATGTGAAGATTTTGGAGGGTAAAACACAAGAGAAATCATGTCAAAACCCACCAAACTTTTCTTTATCTACTCTAAGCTAAGATGCTAAGCTCATCCGGCTAACTAGCTTACATTAAATCATTCTGTGTGGTTACAGCTGTCTGTTCAGGACTATCACAGCCTCTCTTTAAGAGCTAAGACATATCAGGATTTAATCTAATCATCGCACTCTGGAGGAAGTTGACACTCCAGCTCCTCCAGCCAAACTTATGTGTTTTTCTTACATTTGAAAATCTGAACATTAAATCATAACATAAATCTAACTGCACATCCAGATGTGCTTTTTCCAACAGTAAGCCTCTAAATTTAATTATAACAAGAGAGCACAAAGCTCCAACACAGCGTCATCCAGCGGTAGTTACACACTGAACACTGTTGCCCTCTTGTGGTGAAATAGCAACACTATGTATTTGCTTATTATAAGAGAATGACATCATCTCATTCCCCCAAACAAAACAACACAAAGCAGACAAAAACTGCACCTTTTTCGGTGCAAGTAAATTAAGTAAATGAATCCTATTGACGAGCTGACTATACACAAAGTCCTGCTCCTTTGAAAATGTGCATGTATCAACAACATTTTGCCTGTCTGTTGGCATTACATCAACAGCTGACAAAACCCTGCTCGATGTGAGAGGCCACTACTTCTAGTTGCAGTGTTGATTCTGTCACTGTTATCACTACAAACTACATATTTGCAGTGCGAGAATGAAGCTTGACAGGCTTAGCAACGGTAAACAAAGGAGGACGGGGCTTAGTGAAACAGTCGATCCTAATGTCAATGTAAGTGCAGTCCTAAAGGAGAGCGCCACTCGTCCTGAAGCTGTTCCTACATCTTCTGACAATGTGGTCATAATTAAAGACCAACATGTGATATTAATGTTAGACAGAGTGAAGTCACCCACAGAGAGAAGGGACATTTAGAAATTCAACTCCCCATGTAAAAAAGAAATAAAAATGAGAGGAGCCCATTGTGAAACATAAATAAAAATATCCCAGGTTATTGATTTCCTGCTTTTCTCCCTTGAACAGATCTTAACTCTAAAGGCGCAGAACCAAGTCAAGGAATCAGAGTGAGAGTTTTTACACATATCATTATCATTTCCAACTACTGTGTAGTTACTGTATATTAACAAATTATTATGTTAGCTTAGTTGTTAGCTTGAAGCATATGTTAGCATGACAATTTCCTTTTCTCTTAATCATTTTATTAAGTAACAAATATCAGCACATTAGAGCATGCACTGTTGAGTTGAGTTACCTACAGTATAAACTTCAGATTCATGTCT
>OOFC01024875.1:0-12917 GCA_900323345.1 Pseudochromis fuscus | reverse complement strand
CTCCTCACTATCTGACTGGATGTACATCCTCACTATCTGAGTGGATGTACCTCCTCACTATCTGACTGGATGTACCTCCTCATCCTCTGACTGGATGTACCTCCTCACTATCTGACTGGATGTACCTCCTCATCCTCTGACTGGATGTACCTCCTCATCCTCTGACTGGATGTACCTCCTCACTATCTGACTGGATGTACCTCCTCACCCTCTGACTGGATGTACCTCCTCATCCTCTGACTGGATGTACCTCCTCATCCTCTGACTGGATGTACCTCCTCATCCTCTGACTGGATGTACCTCCTCACTATCTGACTGGATGTACCTCCTCACTATCTGACTGGATGTACCTCCTCACTCTGACTGGATGTACCTCCTCATCCTCTGACTGGATGTACCTCCTCATCCTCACCCTGCCTGGACTTTACTTTACTTTACTTACATTTCTTGTTTGTTAATCAGTTCAATGAACTCTGTAAAGTCCTCTGAGACAAATCTTTTGTGATGTTGGGTTATACATATAAACTGAACTGAACTGAACTGATTTGAATTCAACCAAAAATAAAAAGTGCGACTGTTAGAGCAAGGAGACAGACGACACTTTTCAAGACATGACTTTACCTTGAGGTGATTGTTGTTTGCCAAAAGTTCTTCATCTGTGTATCCAGGCAGTGACAGATGATCGGGTGGGGAAATGAGAGCAGCATGCTGTGGACTTGTAGTCAGACTTTGGGACGTGACAGTGTCCTCACATGTGGACATGTCCTACAGTGCACAACACAGCAGAGAAAGAGAAACAGTTCAACTGTGGGTCAGTGTTAATCAGTCAGTGTTTGGGCTAATCAGAGAGAGCTGCACATTAATAGTGGAAAGTTTACTTCAGCTTTCTCTCATATATTAGCTTCATGAGCCTCGCTGTGTCTTCTGTATGAACAGTCATGGACAGTTTTGAATCATGTGAAAAGGAAAGTTTTATTTCTGAAAAGTCTCATTAGGAAAAAAGGGGAAACACAGTGATGAAAACTAAATCAGCTGAGCCCAGTAATCACATGATCACATTCTTTCCTCCTGCACTTCTGTTGTGCTGTTCAGGTTTCTGCAGCTTCGTAACAGTGACTCACACAGACCTGGCAGCATGAAAAGGTGTTACACTGCCCAGCAGCAAGTAGAATATAAAGTCTGAAAGAAGAAAATTATACATCGTCTCCATGGCTGCTCAGAAGAAACACACCATGCTGTTTTCAGTATTGACATCTTTGTTATAACATTCACTATTAGTCATTTTCTAATTAAACTTCCCTGTGTATAATTAAACGATTGTTTTGTATATAACATGTTACATTTTACCGAGGATGTTTGCTCGACTTGCACTGACCAGCTGGAGAGTTTCCCAGACTGTTCCTGGTCAGTGAAGTCATCATGTGACTGATACATCATTTCTAACTGAAACTTCACTGTAACTCCACCTGCAGTCTAAAAATCATCACGTCAGCACATTTCTTTCTTTGTTTGTTCACCAAATTTAAATTCTTTAACAGCGTGTATATATTTCTGATTACGCTCTGTGTGTGTGTGTGTGTGTGTGTGTGTGTGTGTGGGAAGACTGGGAATGTGACTGCATCTTGGTAAAAATGCCGTGCCCACATTGAATAGTTCAGCCCCACATTGCTCTGGGGCTTATTTATGTGTTTCAATCACACACACGAGAGCTTGTAACAACTTTGCAGTAAAGGTAACACATTAGCAGCTACAGAGATGGGCGTCAGTATTTTGTTTTGCTGAACTGAAGACAGTAGCAACATGTGCTGGTAGGGAAATAAGTGAAAGAGAAAGAAACAGCACAGATGTTTTCATGTGCCAGCTGCTATTACCTCTCTGTAGGCTTTATTAATGTGAACGCTCCTCTTCCCCTCCCCGTCCATCCAAGCACTGCTGCTCAGACACTGTCCGTTAAAGGGTGCCAGCTTGTCTGGGCTCAGGAAGCTAAAGTGTCTGCGGAGAAAATGCACAGAAACTGCTGAAAACCCAGGAAGCTCCAAAAGTCTTGAAGTCCAAGAACATACGGCAGGACTGCTTCAGATGAAGGTCCACAGCCACAGTTAGCAGTGAAACATGTTTTGTGTTTGACAATGAATTTTAGATCATCACAGGTACCCTGTGGAGTACTTTGTGTAGTACTTTGTGTAGTATTTTGTGTAGTATTTTGTGTAGTACTTTTTTTTTACCATTAGTAAACAATGAATGTTTTTATGATTGTCTGTTTTGTTTCGATCACACAGGTAATGTGACACATTCCTGTCATTACAGTCGTGATATACAGTCCACTGATGGACACCCCTGCACAAAGACACATTAAAGACACAAAAACTGCAGCGAAGAAGAGGGCTGTAAGCTTTTTATCAGAGAATATTTTTACAGGATGGACTTCACTCATACTATATAAGAAAGAATTTGCATTTATCAGACCTAAACAACAGTCAACATGTGTACTGCTGTACCCTGAAAATAAATGTGACCCGAGGTTTGTTTGTAGTAAGTTGTTGTAATGTCAACACTCTGAAGGTCGGCCACTTTGTCCAATATAGTGCACAGGAGGGTACTGAGCAAGACAGATCCTATTCCCTCCACATTAGCTTCTCTTCACTCCCTGTGAATTACAGAATATCAGTTAAAATTCTTGCTTACACTCCACACACACTCCTGGTTGAACTGTCACCTTATCATGATGAAGGAGTTTAAGAACACTGTTTTCAGTGGGGACAGGGAGCTGCTGATGTCAACAGATAATCCAGTTGGGCAGGAATACTGTGAGGAGCCCCTAATCCCATGGATACGTGTGACAGAGCTGAGAGACCTGGGTATGGATGATCCAAACTGTGGCAGTGGAGTCCTGTTGGTTGAGGAGATCTGCCCTGGGGATCTCAACGCTCTGGATGTTGTGGGGCTGTCTTGGTTGACATGCCTTTGCAACACTGCATGGACATTGGGGGCAGGGCCTTTGGAGTAGTGGACCAGGGTGGTGGCCCCCATCTTTAAGAAGAGGGACCAGAGCATGTGTTCCAGTTACAGGGAATCACACTCTGTAAAGCACTGTGAGACAGCTCTGTTGTGATGTTGGGCTATACAGTTGAACTGAACTGAATAGGTAAGCATGTGTGGATTGCCTCCGGTACTCTGGTTTCCTCTCACAGTCCAAACACATCCTTGTTAGGTGAATTGATTATTCTAAGTTGACTGTAGGTGTGTGAGCATGGATGTTTGTGTTGATACCTGTCCAGGGTGCAGCCCACCTCTCACCCTATGCTGGGATAGGCTCCAGCCCCCCCTCAACCCAACTGGATAAGCAGATATAAAAGATGGATGGAGAGATGTTGAGTGTGATAGACTAATATGTACATCAAAAGAGATGTTTTAATGTGACTGAGGACATTTCAACCAAACATCAATAACAATGTCTTTTATGAAGGAACAGCTCACAGCTGCTAATCTCACAGTGGCCCTAACCCCACCTGCTAATTCTGGATCCCTCCCTTCAACTCAATTGTCCTTGATACAACAACAACATTTTGCACAGAGCTTTCACACACCGCATAGCAGAAAAGCACTACAGTGCAAATATGGTGCAAAACCTTTCCCCAGTCCCATTACCACCTGCTGCGTAAATATACAAAAGGTGATTCAGTGCAGGGAAAAATGTATTAAACCGTACCAGTGGAAGTGTAGCGTACGGAGGGCAAATGAACACACCGACAGTACCGACAGTTATTGAGTCATAGTTTGAAGATGCAACAATGCAAAAAGTCCAGTTCACAGCTACTGTAACAATAGCTTATGGTCAGGTATGCTTATGGTTTCCTGGTTTGTGTGTGTGATCACTACAACTGAACACATGACAGACTGCCCAACAGGACGTGTGACGCTCATACAACAACTTGCGCCTTTTTGCTTCGTTTGTCATCAACAAGCCATCAATAAACAGCATTAAATTGACGATCAGATGATGATTATAAGTTATTTGTGTTCCTTTCGCCACCACTGCAGCATTTGCCTCCATGTTGCCAGTGACTTGCACAAAGTGATGGGAAATGTCTCATACCCCTCTGTTTGTAGTGTGCTCCTGGAAAATCTCTGTTTCGAGGGTCATAGAGGCCGACCACTCTGCCCTCCTCCTTCAATTCATCAAGAACCGGGACCCCCTGCCCCTGTACGTGGACACTCCACATGGAGGACTGGGGGCTGAGGAGAAGTCCTGAACTGGGATTGGGACTAACTACATATGTGGAATGAATGAGTGCTTCTTGACTGATGATGATGAGATGCTTTTCTTTTGCTGCTGCATTTTCACACAAGATGAATGTACTTTTCTTTATCTACTGCAGCTTTCACTTCTTTATTATTTCATCAACAGCACAGAAATTAAAGCACTTAGACTTGTTGTATTGTGTTTTATTACCTGTGCAGGTTCCCTTCATTCCTCCCCGGCTCCACATTAGTGTCTTTGTCCTCTGTCTGGACGCCGTTATCAGCCATTTGTGGTCCACGCACTTCCTCAGCGGGTGCTGTGGCTACACACATCCTCCAGATACTACTTTCCTAGTAACACACACACACACACACACACACACACATCTATACATATGTGCTATAAGGGGAGCTCTATACCAGGAGGTAGAAAGCAAGCTTTATGAGCAGATCATAAACTGAGCCTGGGTGAAGGAGGTGACAGCCAAGGGAAAAAGAAAACAGCAGTAAGGTTTTATAGGTGCATGAACTGGGTTGAGCTTATGGGGCAAAATGATGTAACTTTCACTGGATTTTAAGATGGCAGCATGTGACCAAGTGAATAAATGACGCTATACAGACAGAACTGTTGTGTATAAATGGATGCTGAGGGACTTCCTTCATGTCAAATACTTTGAATATGGAAAACCAAGGTTCACAAAGAGATGGTCCCAAACAGCCGGATATCATGTGGAACACAGAGATCTAGTGACTGAGGACTTTGAAAACTGCTTTGACTGTGTTTTCACTTTAGCTTAAGACGTCCTTCACAAAACTCCATTTGACTGTGAAGCCTTTAGTCTGAACCTAAAGGATATGATGATATTGTTTTTGTCTGGTAGGTGATTAACAATGATTGATGTTGAACCTGGCCTGTATTAGCCCCAGAGGAAAATCTCTTCTCCATTAAATTACTGTTGAGCTCAGTTTAGGTCAGGACTGTTTAGCTGCCTGGGCTTCAGTCCATAACATAACGAGCCAACTGTAAAGTCTCTGTTGTCAATGCTGAATATATTTCCTGTGCCATAGAAAGAGCAGCTTTCCTCAGTAACTTCCGATCCAGGACATCGTGTTGTTTGTGATGCACAGGTTGTATGGTTGAAAGGATGGGGATGTTGGCTCATCACTTTGGTCCAGACTGAGATACATGTCAACAATGGGCCTCATTCACCCATCTCTTCTGACTCCTCTCCAGATATAACATCAGGTTCAGGCTCAGGTTCAGGCTCAGGTTCAGGCTCAGGCTCAGGTTCAGGCTCAGGCTCAGGCTCAGGTTCAGGCTCAGGTTCAGGTTCAGGCTCAGGTTCAGGTTCAGGTTCAGGTTCAGGCTCAGGTTCAGGTTCAGGTTCACGCTCAGGTTCAGGCTCAGGTTACTTTGTTGCTGCACTTGTCAGATGTCCAGGGATGCTTGGAAGCGATGACCCATCGATGAGTCGAACCGACCATCTGGTTTAAAGAATTCCTCTCAGGTGTGACCAAACCAAGAGACCACAGAAGAGGAAGAAATGATACAATGAAAACTCAATAGAACCTGGTAATTGTGGTTTGGTTGATGTGGTGGGACGACAGTTTCCTTAAACAATACTGCCATTGACCAGCATTAATAGGCTGTTTTACACACTGCTTCTCAGTTAGCTTCAGAAGTCAGTGAACACAAAGCTGGTTTGTTGTTCACTTCCTGCAGCACTTCCTTCACTGAAGATTTTCTTACGTTTTCTTCACTGTATCTACATGTTGTTTGGGTATCCGCCCAGCAGTCCTGTGCCCACTGTGGGCATTAGCTGGACTTTTCATATGCTCATAGGGAACCATTGGCACACCCTTTCAATTTATGTAGGACTGGGATTCATCAGTCTAAGAACACAGCTGCAAACATTTTAGCCATTTAACAACATTTTACAAGCACTTTATGAATCTGACATAGATTTTCTCTTAAGAACAAATTTAAGAAAAAACTTAGTGACTGAGGCCCAGTATCTCCAAGCTCTGCTGCATCAATTTAGGCTTTTCTAAAATGTGAGTTTAAAAATGTTACAGGAAAAGTAAAATTGGTAGAGTAGTCTTTGAAGTACTGCCAGTCTAAAAGGGTCCATCAGACATATGGAGTGACGCTACGGAGCCACATAACATGCCCCCCTTACTTGAAGGATATAGGGAGTCGGGGTGAACTGCTTGCTACAGACTAAGGCTTCACTTTGGTTCATATCTAATTGTCAGCTCAAGACTGACCACTAATGAGCTGTCAGAAAAACTGTGAGTACAGCCACACACAATGGTAGTTTTGAACCTCAGTATCTATTAGTTTATGCAAAGTGAGTGATGAGTGACTGACACTGTTTCCCCACTTGACATTAGAGGAATGTGCTGAGGCCGAGCTGCAGAAACAGCCCAGCTTAACAAACCCTGTCTTTGTCTGGATGTTTGACATGCAGTCCAGCCACAGCACTGAAACTCCCAACACACCAGCAGAGGCCATGTGACTGTGATTTCATTTAGATACCAGTCACTCCTCACAGCATACATAGCACACTGTTAGCATGTGGATACCATGTTGAGGTTTCAGAAATACAAGCAAGAAACACTTACTTGTACATATTTGATAACTGTTAAATATGAGTTTATCGTTGGGCAAATTATGAATTTGATGGTGTAAAACATGATGTTAAATAGATGATGTCTCAGCAGGAGCCACGGTGCTGAAACGTGTTATTACTGTAGATGAATATAGGAATTCAGTCATATATGAACCTCAGTCAGAAAGCTGACGATGACCAAAGGCCAAAGACACACACTGGAGCTCAGTGTCTTGTGACTATGATGTGACCATGTTGTGACTATGAGCACTGAAACTGTTTCTGATTTGTCACCATGTCATTGTACTGGAACTCCTCCAACTCATTGGTCTTGAACTTTCTACAGTGTAGTTAATTGAATATATTTGCACTGTGTAGTTGTGTAGTCATTAAAAAGACAAACAGCTGTCACTGTTGTCACTAGAAACAGTAGTATTGATGGTTTCTATAAATCCAAAACATGACTGTGTCATTTTCACTGAACAGAAAAAGAATCATGAAAAATTGAGTTGCAGTGCTGCACACTGACACAATAATATTATGGCCGCTGATTTTGGGTTTAATGCTGATGTGAGGCATTCAGGTTTGTGGTTTTCCACCACTGCCATACTAGACAGCTCCAAGTGGGATGTATTGTTTCTTGTAGTGTGTCCCAGTCATGATGTTGATGTGAAAAGATTTCAGAAGTCAGAATCTAATATAGATAAATCCAATACGACATGACAGGCTATGTTTACACAGGAGACTCCCAAGGTCACATTACTACAGAGGCTTGTTTTCAGTAGCCTTACATCAGCTGAAGATAAACAGTGAAGAAGAACATTGGACACAGTGTCTACAACAGCTTGAAAACCAACCCACCACGTCTGTTTAGCTGCTCACTTCCAGTTTTGCCAAATTGTGATTTGAGCAATGCAAACATTTCAGATTTCATGTAAACACAGCAGTTTACATGAACTCGCTCCACTCCCACATCTGTCCTACAGCACCACAGAGGTTCTTCTCACATTCTTTAATGTGCGGGTCTGAACGATATCCAGCAGCTCTGATCACAACATCTACAGAGGCTTCAGATAATGAAGAGGACAAAGCTCAATGGCACTGTGAGAGAAACAAACCTGACAAAATCCACCTGCTGTGGGATTAGCCTGGACAGGATTTACCCTCTGTAGACACTAAATGTAAGTAAATAAATCTATTCACTTGTTTTTATTCCCCAGAACAAACTATTGGACTGGTGACCGTCCCAGCCGCTCACTTTAAAGTCAACTGAGATGAGAAAAATAAAAAATGAGTCTCCAAAGCTTCAGCTTTCATTCATATATGCTTAAAGTATTTCATATGTAAAGAATCCTCTGCATTCATACCTTGATGCTGAAGGACCTCCTGGTGCTCCTTTTATTCTCCCTGAGGGTGGTGGTTTGATGCTGCTGGTTATCTGCCTCACTGCCTCCTCTTTTCTCCATCTGGCATTTCTGGATCATTCTCCATTGTGTAGCTCTGTGCCCTGTGTGATCCCCATCAATCACCTCCGTCCTCCAGCTTGGACCCCATGTCCCATACCCGTCTGACACCTCCCCAGCATGCCTCTCTTCTGGACAGTCATCATTAGTCTTGGAGTGACAGAGGATCAGGGACCTGGACAGTCAGTGAAAGTCAGAAAGTCCATTTCTGTCATTAAAGACATAATTACCATCTGCTCTCTAGCTGTCACAAGACAACAACAGGTTACATGGTCTCAGCAGTGAAATATATCATGTATCTTAGCATGACTGAGAAGTGTGCTACATGCAGCTTCCTGAGTCCTGATCTGGCAGTAGAGAGTGGTGTAGAGCGGTGCACGTACCTGGAGAGCATGGCCAGCTTTCTGGAGCGGTGGTTGTGGCTGTTGGTTGTGTTGTTGTTGTTGTTGCTCTTCCCCTGGCCCCTGCGTCTCCTCTCCATCCTCCGAGCAGCTGCTGTGCTGGCTTTCCTCCTCTGGTGGGAGTATCTCTGAGGCATGGCCATCAGCATGTGTGTGTGTGTGTGTGCCGAGAGCTCAGGAACCAACACACTCCTCCCAGCCGGCCCGAAGCCTAATGGAGAGGGACGCTCTGGAGGGCAATTAGAAAATTCAGTTAGGACAGTCTGACTGCATCCGTGTGTAAGTGTTCTGAGAAACTACTGAGGCTATTGTGGAGGCTGGTGGAGATAAAAGCGCTGCGCTCTCTGCTTTGAAAAAAACAAAAAGAAAAAAGAAATCTCCAGCTCTCCTGACAGCACCTTCATCAGACTGATAGTGGTTGAAGCCCTTGGATAATGCTCACACACAGAAGTCTGACATGCATGAAACATTTAACCAAAACTCAATTTGTGTTTTTCATGTACACACAATCTGTACTATGTGAGAACAGATAATGATGTTAGCACCGGTCCCATTAAGGGGCTACAGTGAATGATGGTCTGTGCACGCTTCACACTCCAGAGAGCACTATAGGATGACCCTCAAATACATTATACATGCTGGTGTAGATGGCCTTGAACACACAGTAAACAATGTGAAGAGGCTCTTTAGCTGAAACATGAGGTCTTCTGCTCTCTGTGAGTTTGATGCTCCACTGAGTTGCTACTTTGCAATGACTTTAATGGACACTGTTCAGCTCAATCTTTGTGATTGCTGCAGCTGTTGTATTTACTGGTTTCATGTAGAGGAATGTAAGAGTTTTCCTCTGCTCTCAGTCTGTGTGCTGAGCTCATCTCATCACAGGATCACATATGTTTTTATTAAGGTAACACAAGAAAGTGAAAACAGGTTTTTACATTGTGGTCCTTATGGTGAAGAAGAGTCTGAGTACAGATCATTTTGATAAATAATACTTCAACCAGGGTCAGGTGTGTGATAGCAGGTTTAATGAGACCTGCTGCGTAATGATGGCGGTGATAATGCACACCGAGCACTTCCCAGTTTTCCAGAAGGAAGAAACAACACGTCAGGTAATGTGTTGCTAGGACACTTCTACAGTTTACACCTCAGATGTTGTATTTTCATCCTGGCTGCCTTTGATAGGATCCTGGATGCTCGATCTGGGTATTTATGAACTTGACTGCACTTTTGTAATGGAGCGTTCTTGCAAGATTGTTGAAGGAAGTGAAAAATTCAATAAGTGTAACATGTTGTTTACTTGTAGAGAGGATCCCACATACCTACAGGGTAACAAGATGCCTTCTCTGATTCATGGTTGAATAAAATATGCTGCTGTTCCTCCTGATGTCAAGTATTTCTCTGTACTGGAAGACAAACCAGCACAGGATTTTCTGAGTGGTCATTTGATTAGAAACTAATCTGTTCAGGAAAAGGTAAAACCATACGAGGAAGGACGTTCAGTCCAGGCTGTAGCCCACCTCTCACCCAGCTGACACACACCCACCCTCCTCACCCGGCTACAAGGTGGATGGATGGATATAAAATATCAAATGTCTGCATTACAGCATGACCACATGAATTTTGATATGTGAAGGTCAACTATATGCTAATTGCAGTGATATAGAAATGTCATTAATTGTTTGTTTGTTTTAATTCAGTGTAAAAAATATATAGTATATATTAATATCCTGTATACAGGATATTAATATATACTATATATTTTTTACACTGAATTAAAACAAATGACAGCAAGAGCATGACAGCTGACTTCATGACAGCAAGAGCTGTCATGAAGTCAGCTGTCAGGGGCACACTGGTGCAGTTTTCAATAACTGGCATATGGGGTGCTGGATGCCAGTGGAAGCAGAGCAACAGCATAAGCCAGCAAAATTCAACATCTGTATATACCACACAGATGCTACATACGCCACGAGAAGACTGCCATATAATCCACTACTCTGTGCAGGTTACAGGCATGGCTCAGGTCTCAGCCTCAGGTCCATGCAGACCTCCAGTGGTGTGTTTCTGTTACTGCCTGAACATTATCCAGATAGCTTCATTGATGGGTGTTATCAAGACAGTACAAAATATATTTAATAAAACCAGAAAAAGTACTGTTAGAGTCTGAGAGCTTCTTCAGAGAAAGTAGAGGTCGTGTAAACTTCCTCCATGGAACCATCCATCCTCCTCTCCTGTAATTATCCAGGTAATACCAGGGTCAGAGGTCACAGGCTGCTCTGAGTAAAACAGGAGCTCCAGGTGGAGAAAACTGTTTGGTTTTGTGAAAGGGTTTGTGTCTGTAACTTAAAGAGCTGAGCTGCTGCTGCTGTTGCTGCTGCTGCTGCTGCTGTGGCAGCTCATATGCTGACAAATGCCTCTCTGTTCTGTGAATATTACAGCACACAGGTGGAATATAACAGACCTATTCAAACTGCAAATGCTATATATATTATGCTGACCATAGGGAACTGGAGTACACACACTAACTCAGTAAGTGTATCGATAATGTTAATAATCATCATCATCATCATCATCATCATCATCATCATCATCTTCATCACCATAATAACCTCTGTAAAATTATCTTTAACAATGATTTAAGTATATGTGAAATTATCAACATACCTTTTGATTAAAAAGTACATATTTTACACTAAATATGCAAAATGAATACAGGTAAATGGATAAATATTGGATTGCCAAATAAATAAAATACTCTCCAGGTTCCACTGAAGGAGTATAGAAGTAAGGATTTCTGTTGTGGTGAATCAGTGGCTCAGACTCAGAGTGTCAGCAATTATCAAGCATTAGTCTGATGCTGTGTCGGCCATCCAGGAAGTACACACACCAATCACCCAATCACTGGAGGCAAGGTCCACACACTGCCTCACACTGTCTCACTCTCTGCTCTGATACACTCTCCAGCTTCAGCTTTCATTCAACCCTTCAACCTCACCTGTACGCTGTGTGTGTGTACATTAAACTGTGACTTCAAGTTTAACGCTGTAAATATGTTTGTAGAATTTGATTAAACTAATTGCAATGAAGCTGTGACTGTGTAATTTGACACAGATTTGCTTGTTAATCAACACAGACAGTTTGTATTTGTACAGTTACAAAAGTTTTCATTAAATTTCACACATGTAAATATCCTTCAATAACATAATATTAGTACAATATTAAACTGTATCGTGGCCTGGAAGTGGCTGGGGATGGATTGTCTGTGTGTATTATGTGCTCATCTATTTCAGATAGTAAACCCAGGAAGCTGTATTTTTCCTTTTAGAATACTAGATGACTCCAGCTCCCTGTCAAACCTAAAGGACAGCGTTAGCACTTTGCTTGGAGGTGAACGTAGCCTAAATGTCACAGCTAGTATCAAAGGTTAGTTTCCCCTTCAAAACAAACATATGAGTCTACAAGCTGAGAACATGCAGCTTTGTTCTCATACCATCTAAAGAGAGAGTGCATGTTGGGCCTCAGCTCCAGGTTCCTGAGGACCTGTGTGTCCGTCCAGCTGGGACACTTCCCTTCATCCTCAGTCTTTAAAGCCTTTCCACTTACACTGTGTTTCTGTGCCCACATTTATAAAAAGCACGTCTTTAACAGCCTTGAAGATGTTGCCTGGCTCCTATGATGTCAGCAGAAATCCAGAATGAGTCCAACTTTCCTTTGACACACACACACGCACACACACACCTACACACCTACACACACACACACACACACACACACATACTGTCCTATTGCTGTAATAGCACAGGGCAGTAACACTGTTTAGTGTAAAAACATGGATGAAAACATTCGGGAGAATGAACAGCATCGGTATCCTCTGTGTGTGTGTGTGTGTGTGTGTGTGTGTGTGAGAATATCTCCCTTCTAAAAAAAACAGATTTCTGGCGTGTAGCATCAGCAGAGCGGGGACTCCTGCCTAACAGAGCCTGATTGAGAGAAAGCAGAGGGGTGGGGCATCACACAGCTGAACAACGTGTGTGTTGTGTGGAGTTTTCACTGGGGATTTTTCCAGAGTGTGAGACAGAGCAGAGTGGGACGTACAGAGGACAGCCACCTGGACAGAAAAGCTCACAGTCGTACTGCAAATGAAAGATACTTCACAGTCAATCAAATTCTTCATTCAATCATCTCACACACTCTTAGGA
>OOFC01024866.1:0-22994 GCA_900323345.1 Pseudochromis fuscus | reverse complement strand
TGGAGTTTGATGAATGATGGATAGCTCTTATGTCAACTCATTTCCATCTGCCACATTTGAGTGACAGAGAAAAATGTTTCAGCCTTGAGAAAAGTTGTTTTTTTTTCTTTTTACCAGATTGAGGCGGGTATTAGGATAGGATTGGCTTGTGAGCACGCACACACACACACACACACACACACACACACACAGCTACAAGGACAGATCCAACATCTGAAAATCCTGTTTGGGCTGTCAGGTTGTGGGATTTTTGTGGCCCACAGTAAATCACTGCTCAGTATTGGCATGAAATGTGGGAGACCTTGAAAAATGTTCAGAGTCAAGGAGTTTGTTATTAACAGTTCAATTAATCCCAAGCTCACACATCATCCACCTTGCTCCTTCATCTGCCCCTGTACCGAACAAGGTTGTTTTGCTGTATTACAAGCTACTCAACAGTATCACCAGCTTGTTCCATTATCATATCACTACTGTATAATTCTGGCATCATTTCTTTAGGTCCCATCCCTTATCTATTGGCAGTGCAGCTCGGTTCTCTGATATCGACTCATCCTGGTTCCACAGAGCTGCAGTCACAGAGATTTAATATCTCAAGTGGTGCTGAGCTCCTATTGCTACTAATGGATTCTGTATAATGTGGCACTTAAAATGCATGAGCAGCCTCAGATTTATCTGTAATTTGCCTCCACTGGAGCATATCTCCCCTCAATACTTCCATTTGTTTTTAGCTCTGTAGAGGAAGCCTGATTGGGATTTCATATTGTTACACATTTGACAATTTGGTTCTACCCAACACATAAAGTAGATTTTTGCTCTTTGTGATTCCGCGTTAATTACACAACAGAGGGAATAGTAAGTCAAGCATGAGATCACAGACATGAGGTGGAGTTTTTTTTTTGAGCTGTCGCGGCAGAAAGACATGCTGACTTGGTCTGAGGCAGATGGGCATCTCCCAGAGGGACCGTTTCTCTTTATCTGATCTTCCACTGTTTTATGTGTGAAACAATAAGCATGGTAATCAGATTAGGAAGAGAAAAAAAGCATTTGTGGAAATAATAAAAACTAATTTCATCTCTGTACTTTTCTAGTTTTCCAGCTAAAACTCACGATGAAAACAGAATCATTTCACTCGCTCCCTGTGCTTTTACTCCATTTGACCTCTCTGGTGTCACACAACATGAAGCAGGGAGCTGTTAGCAATTGATCTGATGGTTTTAAATGTGTCAGTGTTGTCATGGCAGCTGAGCCGCTCTGACAGGCTAGGCTACAGCGGCTCAAGGTTAAGAGCCAGTGGACCAGAGTCACAGACCACTGAAAGAGTAGTCAATACTCCTGGACAGACTAGATTCAAGCCGACAATGTAAACGTTTCAATCCGCTGGATTGTAAGCAACAAACAAGGCTTCACTGTTACAAAGACCTGTTAACAGGCGCTGAGCTATAACTCAGTGATGATGAAAGAGACAAATGGCATAACTATTGGTCCCAAAGTCCAACAGGAATTTGACCTTTCTTGTATCCAGGGTTGTAATGTAGCCATAATCTCCCAGCATTCCTCAAACGCACCGTTATCACTCATGAATCTTTCAAGTTGTTTTGATTCATCCAATTTTTGGTGGACTAGAAATATAGTCTAATTAAAATATACTAAGTCTTAAAACACTGGAATTGGCTTATATAATACCCACACAACGGTATAAAATGTCACAGATGAACACTTATCAACTGTGTGTAATTCACAGTGTTATTGTAGATTAATATGTTTTTGATGATTGACAGACTTTTTTTCCAGGGGGACTAACAAAAAGTACAAATAAACCTAAAAATGAATTTATAAAAATATATCCCTGATAGAGAACATTATTAAAACGTTATTAAACTACATTTGTATAGCATGCATTTACTTCAACAGCATATGTGTGTTGTCTCACTGCATTGCAGGCACAAACCTCATCTGAATATCCAGTTAAAGCAAACATCTGCACCACTGACAGCCTCAGTGCATGTTTGAAGGTATAACACTGCCCCACACTTCAAGCACTGACAACGGTGACACATGCATATTCTGCATTAGCATATGTAGATGCACATGAACCCACATCTACACCCACACATCTCAGTTTGTGGGCTCTCTCCTGTCCAAACCATTCTGCTGTTCAGACCAGAGAGGGTCTGAGGTGACGTCACCTTTGTTCTCTGTAACATCAGCCTATTGTCTGCTCCAGTTTGGATTTCATAATGAATCACACAGCCGCTGCAGAGACAAACAGTGGATCTAATTAGCTGTGCAGATATGTCAGCTTGCCTTCACTCTGTTTAGTGGTCATTACCTCTGCATAAGCATCATGGTGCTCACTGTGGGAGCACACGTGTCACACACACACACACGTGCACAGACACAAAGGGAGATGTGACTATAGTGAGCAATCTTGTACAAATACAAAGCAAGAGAGACAGAGAGAATAGGTGGCTTGTCAGTGCAGCTGGCATTTTGTTCAGCAGGGAGCAATGTAGCCTGTCTACCTGGTAGCCCTCTCAGACAGGAGCGAGTCCATTGGGATCCCGCAGGACCTCCTACCAGCCACACACCTGACAGGGGGGCTGTCTGAAAAGTCTGCAGAGGCCCTATTATACATGTCACACTGCTAAGCACTGCAGTGGCCACCAGATGACAAGCTTCCTGCACTTTATTAGGAGTGGGAGCCACAAAGAGAGGCATTAGGCTGTCACTGCTTAGAAAGATATTGCATTGTTACAAGCACATATCTGACCAGTTTCACAGAATGAACGACTCAAATTCATGATGCTTTTGTTAAGTTTGTTTATGAAGCACATATAGACAGTTTTAACACATGTTCACAAGGAAAGTGACCATACAAACATATAGATGTAGCAACACTGCCATCTTCAGGAATATTGTTGTTACAACTTTGTAGCTATGCTGACAAGAAATAACTGAGAACACACACATGGAATTCATAAAATATAAAATAGACAATAGGTATATTTTTTTATTGCTATTTACTATACATGTTTAAAAGTAAAAATGTCTCACTGAAAACATAATAAACTGTGACTCTTTTTATATAAGTGAACTAACTGGGAGAACCTATGTAGATAAAAATGTGATATGACACAGGTAACAGGTCGCTTTTTCCTTCACACATCCAAAAGATTATACAGGATGAAAGTGTAAACCAACACTCTGCAAAGATGTCGTTGTCAAGCAGAACAAGACGAGCAGCTTCGTGCTTCCTCCTGGCTGGTTCCCATGAGATCAAGTGAAGCTGTACTGTCTGCTTTGTTCATTGCTAAATCCTTAATCTTGTCTTCTGGATCTCTACACTCTGAGCTGGAAAAACACAGGCAAGAAGTGGGGATAGTAAGTATATCCAGTTTTACATTTTAGTGAATTATAGGTAGAAAGTGAACTCTCAGAATCTTTCAGGTAAAACACATTGGTGAGTGTGTACTGAAAAGTAGAGATTTGCCTTATTGCTGACAAATACAAAACACTACCCTGGAGGCTTTCAATGAGTTTTTGAAAATAAGCTATTTTTTAAAGAGGAGAATCACATTTCCTATAGGATTGAGTGAATATAACAATACCTATCTGAATCAGAGTCACAGGACATGCTGAGGTCCTTCTGCAGCTCCTCCTCTGAGTGAAACCTCCTCAGGCCACAGCTCTGAACAGCCTGGGCCACGGAGTAGTGGGTCCGTCCAGCAGCGCAGGCCTCCATCTTGGACACACTGAGCTGTGACTGGAGGAAAAGGTGCAGGCAGCTGTCCGACAGCAGCAAAGGGTTATGGAGGATTCTGAAAAATTAGGACGATAACCACATTAGGGGATGCTGCAAGCCAGTGAAGGGGAAAACAGAAGTCATGTGATCTGTCGTTTGGAAATTCCAGTTTTGTTATGTTTGTGTTGTAGTATGTCAAAGGTCAGGAATTTATTGAAGTTCTTTCTTACTGTTCCAAAAACCTTTGGAGCCCCTTCATCCGATCAGTGATCTGTTGAGCGTTGTTCAGGCTGAAAAAGGGGTTTTTGGGAGGCAGCTCTGGAAGCTGTACCCTGCAAAAAACAAAAGCAACTATGATGAGAACCACTGAGCAGATCACTTTGAAATGAAGAGTAAACAGATTCTGTTGTTTTCACTCAAATCCTCATCATAAAACACAGTGAATGGACTCACATCAGCATTGAATTTGCCTGTAGTTTCTGTCTGAGCCATACAAACTCGCTGTACCTCCTCCTCACACTCGAGGTCTTCTTGGTGAAGCACACGCTGTCAGTCTAGTGTGACACACATATTTCTGTAAATGCCCAGAAATGAGTGTGTGGGATTAAATAACAGTCTTCATTAGTTTACTTACGTGTAAACAAATTTCGTAGTCCATGTAGGCATGCCAGAAATCATTCTTTCGTAGCCGTGGGTCTCGCACCCAGACACTGACAACCTGCTGCATGGAGAAGGCACGAGAGACACTGAAACACTGAACTCAGTGTTGTGAAAAAGGGGAAGGTTTTTATCGGTACATAGAGGAAGTGTTATGACCAACAGGGCAAAAATCAGGATAGGAAATTCCCTGTATCCTCTCTAGCTCAAAACAGAAGAGACTTGTGTTTTGTTTTTTCAGCCTGTATGACACTTTCAGGCTTTAACAGACTTCCTGAAAGTTACTCTAAAAAAACAAATATAAAACAAAAAACTATCAAACACAGATTTACAGCATGACTTATGACCTACCTGATCACCAGTGCTTTCAGTTTCTTCTTCCATAATCCAAAATGTCAACAGTTTGAATGTCACTGAACTAAAACCACATACATTATGCTGTGCTCAGCACTGCCCTTGTGTCTTTTATTTCCACTTTTACTGACTTGGGGCAAAGGTTTTAAAAACAAAGTCACAAGACTTACTCCTTCCGTTAACAGTTAGTTCAGATCAATAAAACTCCTTCTGCCTGGTAAAACACGTGCCAGCATGATGACCATAAGCATAAGTTACAATCAAACAATATCTTAAGTGTATGTTTTTAAATCAGCCAGCTGTTGTTCCCACCTCACAATTTGACAAGTGTGATCAAAATAAATCACGACAACAAAGTGTCACAAAAGGTTCCTTTAATTCACAGACTTCACAGATCCATGGTCAACAGTTACAGTAGTTCAGTAGCAGGAGTGTTTTAGGAGGTCTAACGTTCAGCTGAGTGTCCCACAGGATTCATGGGAGATATGTTGAGTCAGGACAGTGCCACCAGGAAATAAGTATCAAGTACAAAGAACTGTATCATTACAGTCAATGGCAATTCCCTGCGTGAATGGACAGTCTCGAATCTAAAGTGCTACATTTAACAAGCCTCTTACCCACTGTAGGTACACACGCTTTATTTCCAATAGGTGCAAATCTCAAGGTTTACATAAGAAATACTGTGACGTTTTGATCAATTCTATCAGGACTTCACTTTGGGTAAAAGCACCAAATAATGAAACAATTACAAAAATAATAATAATTGAATAAAATGGACAAGAGAACATCTGATGAACAGCAGCTGATTAAAAATATGGGGGATTTCTGGTGGACAACTTTTTTCTTTTTACATCAATCACAAGGGTCACACAGAGATACAGTAACAGCTGTGGCACACAATACAAGTTCAAACAGAAGGACAACAGGTCTACAATCATTAGCTTTAACTAAAAGCAACATGGATTAAAGATACAGACCGGACAGCAGTCAGCTCACAATATAGTGCTGCTATACAAAATATAAAGCACACACTAAACGACGAAGGAGCACGATTAGTGAATGATAACTGTAGCTAAACAGGAATTATTAAATTCACTCATACAATATTAAAAAACAAAACATCCACAGTGATCGAGTCTGCTACATGACAAGAAAAACAGTTGCAACAGGTTAGTCGGACCCCGAACCAGCTGCTCTACACAAAGGTTAGTTTCAGTCCCCATCGCTGTGTCCTCAAAGGCACAGTGACCTTATTGAGCACCACGGGGCTGAGAGCACTTAAAATCCATCCCCGCCGAGGATCTCGCACCTGCCACAGTCTGAAAGTCTACGTGCAGCGGGACGGGATTTCACACAGCGTGCCTCTAATGTCAGCTGAAGGAGGACACTTGATGGAGGTTAAACTAAGCTTCAGGTGAGAGCGCAGCTGTTTACCAACTCTCCACACACACACACACACACAACCCACACAACACATTTTACTGCTCCTCGTCTCCGCAGTGCCATGTCAGCTTCTGCTCGTAGAAGTCGATGACCACCTGGGGACATCTGGCGCTCGCTTCACGGGCCGGCAGCAGGGCCACGTCGTCAGAGTTCTTCCTGTGGGGAAACGCGCCGGAGAAGGAAAGCATTAAAAACAGCCTTCGACTTTTAATGTATGTAAAATGTTTCACCAGCAAACACACATTTCTTTTTAGTACAGGTTATTAAGAAGAGGACTGGATCACATTTCATTAAAGAAGACACTCTCAGATTGCTGACATTACAAAATATTCAACTACAGTATTGTATTTAAAGGGATATTACAGATTTACATAAAGAAAGCATGATGAAAAGATTCCTAAACCTTTAGGTGCAGGTATGGATCAAGCTCTGAAGCTATGGATTGTATACTTGACACAGTGCAACTAATTGCATTTTTTTTATTAGTGGGAATTCAGAACAACAGCAGCGTAAATATAAAAGAAAAATGGGCGTGTTGTTTCGCTTAAGGCTCCTGTGTGGAAAAGATCCAGGACTCTGAGGGCTCATCAGCACTGCACAGCAGAGCCTTTCTGAAGCACACCCCATAGGATTGAAGTTTGACAAGAAATTGCCCTGAATCTGTCGCACAGTCAGGGACATGTCTTTCATACAGTGCCAGCGTCTCTCTAAACACAGCCTGAGACCATTCATGTGAGGTCAAAGCCTACATCTTTCAAACGCCACAACTTCTGTTTGTTTAAAAAAATAAGATTTAAATTTTCAAGTCTCAAGAACCATAGAAAACTATGCACCTTAAATTAACTGTGCAGCTAAAAGCATACCATTTCCTTTAACTAGGCTGTTATTTATTTAGATACACCGCTGGGAGAACGGTGTTTCATCTTTTTAATGTATGATTTACTTCAAGAAAATGATGAATAAAGGAATCTGAATATCCAACCATTTCCATAGACTGTGCTGTAATGCTGATGACTAATGAAATGACCTTAAAGAAAAACATAACCAAAGTTCTTCTTTAAAGCTGCAATTTATCACTGAGTAATGTTTTTTCATGTATGCATTATTACTGTATTTTCAGGACTATTGAGCGCACCTGTCTATAAGCCGCTACTGAATTTATTCGAACAGTTTCATGTGGTCCACTCTGACCGGGTCTGATGTGACGAGGCTAAATGTATCGACCGCACGGACCTTGCTAGCTTGTAAAAAGCTAACGAGCTTCGTGCCGCCGATACATGAGCCACACTCGGAAAAAAGTAGCAGCTTATAGTCTGGAAAATACGGTAATTTTCAGTCAGGATCCAGTAAAATTTAACATCAGATCAGCCTCTTCTTCCTCATTTGACATTTTTAAGTCTTCAAAGCTGCAATCATCCATATTTATAGATTCAAAATGTCATGAAGGAAACTGTCCTCCCATTAAAAAACAAACCCATAGGTTGTTTGTTCAAACCCATACTTATGTACTCATCTCAACAAATGTCTCAGACCAACCTGTGTTTACGGTCACGTGACCCTCCACTGGTGTTTATAATGGAGACAAAGGAGGAGGTCGGTTGTTGTAGGAGGAGGTCGGGGTGGATGGATGGCTGCAGCAAACTGTAACAGTAATGTTTTACAAGGATTTACCTGCATCATCACACAACCACAGAACCAACCTAAAGTTTTTCCAAAGTTACTTTTGTGTTCCTCAAAATCCAGTCACATATCTACACAACCCCCCCACACCACTGCTCTGTGCACCCAGCAGACCTCACCGTGTGACTGCAGCCTCCTCCCAGCGATGGACCTATTTATCCTGTCCTGGAAAAGAGGAAGAGCAGCAGCAATGTCCTCTGACAGGAAACAAAAAATAGAGCAGTGGTGCCTTTCAAATGTTGCAAACTTGGTCTCACGCTAAATCTAACCAGTGTCATCTTTTCTTCACCTACATTTCCTCACCCCCCCCTCGCGGCAGTCGATAGCAGAGAGGCGATACTGCAGCGTCACTCTCCATCCCAGCCGGCCTCCCTCTTTTTCATCCTCCCTGTCTTCTCCCTTTCTGCGTTTGACACATTTTCTCACTCTCCCTCTCCCTCGGTAGTCACCTTCTACTGTCCATCTCCATTTATCTCACTCCGTCTGCCACCCCTCCTCCTCCCTCCTCTGCCCCGTCTCTCCCAGTGTGGTCTCCCACCACGGTCGATCCATATTGAGCTGTACTAATGTGGAGCCCTCTCCCATCCATAAAGTGACTGACAGCTCGGGGTTATTAGAGGAGGACCTCCTGCCCCTCTGCTGCCTGCTGACTGGGCCTGAGCTCTCAGACACAATGGGGGATGTCTGCCTGCCTCCCTCTTTACCTGCATTAGTTAAATTATATGTGATTTGTTTTAAATAAGCCTGAGATATAATGATTGATTTTCAAGAACGTCCTTTTCAGGTCCACACTGGACTGAATGACATAAGAGCAAAGCTTTTCTTAAAGGATAATTCCAGGTAATTGCTAATAAGCAATCAGTGGATCAGGCAGGTCCAGATGATTTGTTGTGTGGTTCAAAGTGAACTGTTGTAGTCTGAAAGCAAATGGACCGACCACAGTCATCTGTCCTGGCAGATCTGTGATCTGACATGTATTCAAAAACAAAACTAGCAGTGAATCCATCAGCTGAGATCATAAAATCAATACTGGGTCTAATGGATCTTTGTGGTAACGTGTCCATGACATCGGTACCTGCAGGTAGTGAGCTGCCTCCATCACCACTGCACCGGACATCATGAAGAAACAAACTGTGCAGTGTTTGTTGGTTTCTTCTTCTTCTTGGTGAAAGAAAACAAATGATTCAGTTTGTAAAAATCAACCAATTGTAAAACTGCAGAAACAGGATGTGCAGACAAAACATTTGGTGCAGTTTGGTTTGATCACTGAAACTCAGCGTAACACAGCTAACTAGCTGATGTTACCAGATGAAGCTGCTGCACCTGCTGAGCCTCCTCCGTCCTGGACTGTAAACCAGAACACAGCTGCTGGAGGTCGGAGCTGACTCCAACATCCAGCTCCAACAGATGTTTGTCTGCTGTCACCTAGCAACAGAGCAGAAGCCTCGTCCAATGACATTCTGTAAAAACTGTAACATAATAACAAGTTGTTTCTGATTGAAACATTTGTAACAGAATCAGAATCCAACTCTTTACAGTTTGTAACAGATCTAATGATCCTACAGCTGCTGCTCTGTCTGTGTTTTCTGGTATGAATCTGAACTGTGGCTCACAGCAGGGTGATTGACAGGTGGATGGAGCGATGCTATTGGTTGAAACTGCTGTGGGCAAAGTGATGAAAGTGATGGGATTTTTATTTTTATTTTTTGAACCAGAAAATAAATGTGACTGAACTTTGATATAAAAATAAAAACACAATGAATTTATTTGATAATTTTGGGGGCTAGTGTAGTTCAGTAAATGAACAATACGACCAGTGATTTGATCTAAAACATTTGAGGACTTTCAGCGTCAGTTAAATATCTGAGAAAATCTGTTTCCATGCGCTGTGTTGTGCAGCTGCTGAACCTTCAAACCTTTGGACTGACAGTTTCTATTATGTGATAATTGTAACTATTACATATAATGGATAATTAATATGGCGTCTAACACTGATGACAGAAATGACGCTTCACTATTTGAGCACAAACTTTAATCAGCTGAAAAGTTCCTTGAAGCGTCTGCTCACTAGTTTTGAGGCAGAGAAGCTTTTGCAGCTTAATTCAGAATTAATTCAAATAACTACACAACACTTTATCGCTGTTGTTGCAGTAGTAAATTTCCCAGAGACAATTATCAATGTCTCGAGGCTCTCTACAGTTCAGCAAACTAGTTTTAGGCTTTAATTTTTAGCTCTGCAAAGAGAGAGATTGTTACAGAGCGAGAGCGAAGCGGCGGCGAGCTGAACCCTGTGGGACCCCACAGGTGATGAGTGTTGATGAAAAGCATGAGTTGTGTCTCATGAACAAAAACACACTGTAAAAAGATGATCAAGAGGCAATCACACACACATGCTTAAGGCAGTCAATTAAAATTTCATGATCTGCTGTGTTACATTTCTGCACTATCGTGTAAAAGAAAAGCTTCTCTGGCATCTGCTGCTGATACTGTAAACTAGGCTAAAGCTGTGGATACAATGCTGTGCAGACAGTGCTTTAATAGGATGTGTGCTCAGAGAGGAGCTGCAGCTCTGGGAAGAAGGATCCAGGCGGTTTCTCCTGTAGTGTACTGGAGTGTAGCAGTGGTCAGAGAGCTGTTTATAGAAGGTACAACGGTAGAGTCTGAATCAAAGATTTCTTTGAGGAATTTTGTGGGAATACTATCCATTGAACAAGTAGAGCACTGCATGTGGGACCCAGTTTGCTGTAGAAACAACAGGGACATGGGTTCAGAGTAACAGAGCTGAGTTTTCTGACTTCACAGATGAGTCCCAGTTAAGAGGGAAAATCTTCAGTTTTATGTTTTCTTTTCTCTGATTCACAAACACTTTTTTTCTGTGAGGTCTGCTCGTGTGAGTGTCCAAGTCTGATTCACCAAAATCCTCCAACTGGGCAAACGACTCATAAATGGAAATGGCTCATTCTGTCCTGATGAATATTGTGTGTTAATGAGGAGGGTTGTAATTATCATCGGCATAATCGGCACACTGATATTGCCATATATGGCCGTCCATTCCCAATGGTTAAAAAAAGACTTTCACACTGTAGAGCTTCAAGACCACACAAAAGACAACAAGTTTAACAGTGTCAGGAGCCATATTACAGTACAGTTGGCAATGATGTGTCATCAGAGACGAGCTGTACTGTGACAGACACGAGGGAGGACTGGTCTGATGTAATGTCACTAACTGGAAAATACAGTCAATTACACAAACCTGACAAAGAGAGGACCCAGCAGTAGGTGGTGTTGATAGAAATAGACGAAGCAAGTGAGGCTAAAAAATGAGGCCAATGCAGAAGAAGTACAAATACGTGCAATACCACCAACAACCACTAGAGGCTGCCTCCAACTGACTTCAATTTAAATATTCCTCATTTTCAGTCCTGAAATATTCAGTCAATACATTTTTTCCACAAGTCAACTCTTCTTCTCAGTGATCTGGTTGGTCCACATTGGGCAGAGACCCGCCTCCTCACTCCTCCTTTCATATCCAAATATGGTCACTTCTGGCTCCAAACAACCAACAGGGTGACATTCAACTGAAAACAAATGTACTGACTGAGTGTTTCATGATTTAAAATGACCATTGTTACATTGAAGTCAGTTGAAGTCAGCCTCCAGTGGCTGTTGGGAGTATTGCACTTTTTTGCACTTCTGCAGTGGACTAATTTTTTAGCTCCACTTGCTTTGTCTGTGGTAAAAAAAAAAACCTCGACTCAAAACTAACATGTTAAAGATATGGTAAACAGGAAACTAATGCTACATAAGGTTTGTCTTAGTTATACAGTCGGTCCATTTCAGTTTAATATGTAACAGCAAGGGGGCGGCACATATTACTGAGTTACTACATTATCATAACAATGCTATAACTGAAATTTTTATAAAATGCTTGTATTAGATATTTAGCTAAGACCCTCAGATCTGGGTTTACATGCCCTCCAAGTGATTTCTGAGTCTGGGCTAATCAGTAGCTAGCTAGCCAAGAAGACTCCCTATGTAAATAAGACAACTAAAGAATAACAATTGTTGCTTTTTTGGGGGGTCGTGTTTACTTTGTTCACCACTTCCCTCTTTTGCTAATCTAAGATAAAAAGACAAGAAATGTTGTCATTGCAATAATCAGTAAAGGTAGAATTATGATGACTTCACATGCACCTTTACCAAGGCTTCAAAATAAAAGTAATAAAGTTTAACATGTAGATACAGCATAGATCCTCCTTCCACTTTCCAGTCTAACTACTCAGGATCTTGCACATATATGCAGTCCACTGCCAGATGACGCTGTCAGACAACTGCGTTGGCACTGCTCTCATTGAAATGAATGTGGGGGCTGTTTTTTTATTTTTTATATTTTGATGCAGCGATATTGACGCTCTGAACATGACCCAATGTTCCAGATGAACACTTGCATATCAGACACAGGCTCATGCAGCATATGCATAACCTATGCCCACATAATTATCATGCTTGTTCTGACATTTCTCTTTCATTGCTGAATGATGTTGAATACCACAAGTCCCAGCCTGGCTCATTATGAGCTGGCTAACCTCTGCAGTGCCCTCTGTGGCACCAGTCAGAGAGATGATGCTAATGCTTACATGCAGTGAGCGCTTCACTGCTGCAGTACAATTCATATCCAATGAAAAATCAGGTTTGTAACACGGGCACCTTCAGGATGTGGTGGTGGTGACACATCTGGAGCAGGACTACTCTTTGATGCTCGCTAGGGGTCAGGACCTGTGTGTGTGTGTGTGTGTGTGTCCATATTAGTTTGATATAATTACAAGATGTATGACAGGATAATTGTGCGTGCATGTCCGTGAATGCAGGAATGTGTGTGTGCGTGTGTGTGCAACCTGTATAATTACAAGATTTACGACATGATAATTGCATGCATGTGTCTGTGAATGTGCGCATATGTGCATTCATATTTATTCATTATAATTACCAGGTTGGAGACACAAGCGTGTGAGTGTGTGTGTGTGTGTGTGTGTGTGTGTGTGTGTTGGTGTCCATGGCAGACAAACACTAAATCAGACTGACATAGTGAGTCATCATCCTCGCCTAATTTCTTCTCCGGTGTGTGTGTGTGTCTTTGTGTGTCTTAATATGCAAATGTTTATTCCGTAATGGTTTGGGTTTATGTAGCAAAAGTGTGTGTATGTGTGGCTATGCAGTGGTGTGTGTGTTTGCGTGTGTGTGTTTACCTTGTCGCTCTGTGCATGGCTGCCTGCTGTCTGATTTTGTCTGCTTTATTTACTTCCCATCCAGCTTATTTACTAGTCAGTCAGACATCCACCCAGCCCACGTTTACACTGACCTAAATAGGCACGTCATCTTTGTGTGCAAGTGTGCAAGTGTGTGTGTGTTTGTGTGTGTGGTCATCTGTGACCATGTCTGTGTGTGTTTGAGCTCCATGTCTGTTTGTATCTGTGTCTGAATGTGTGAATGGTGTGGGTCAGAGTGTGTGTCTGTGTGTGCATGTAGGCAGCTTCATGCACATGTTTATACTGTAACTGTGATTGGATTGTTTGGCTCTGTGTGTGTGTGTGTGTGTGTGTGTGTGTGTGTGTGTGTCTCCACTCCCTGAATTCCACTGATTCCTCAGATAGCAGCGAGCCTCCATCCAGCTGCACTCAGCCTCCTTTTCCTTCTGCTTCAGTTTGAGTCATGACATCAAGCTGACTTTCAAAATATAAACCTGTGAGTAAGCGACATATTGAATTAATAATTGCTTCTGCGTGATGGAAAAACTGCTAAATTGCAAATATGTGCACTACCTCGAGGTGTGAATCTTTGTGAAGCTTCATTGTAGGACTGAAGCAGATGTTACATCAGCACAGAATCCAGGAAGTGAGACATGTCCACTTCAAACAGACTTTTTATTTATAAGTAACATTAACACTCACCTGCAGTGGGAGAGAGTGATGCTGCAACGTAACAATGTACGATTAGAACTTTCTATATGAGACTAAAACATCAAGAACTTCTGTTTTATCTTCTCTGTTTGATAAGTTCAGTTAGTTTTATACCAGTGTGATGTTTTAAATACGCTCAACAGCAAAGTGGATCCAAACATTTAAAGTTACTTCATGATGCTTTTAAAATGAACTCAACACTTCCTTTAACTGTTTCAAAAATAAAAGCCCACTACTCGCATTTTACTGCAGATAAAGTCTTAATTTCTTACCAGGGCTTTTATTGTGAAATATTGCAGGCACACTAGCTAGCATTTCAGCTTTGTTTTAGTTGTTGCAGCATCAGCTCTGGTTTACCTTCAGCTTGTCAGACATTCAGATCCATCAGAAACTGAAGGCCACACTTGTTTTATTGCATAGTAAGGACCCCACCGAGGGTCTAAGTCAGATCCTCCTGTTGTGTACTTGTTTGGTGAATGTGTTAAACTCTTTATAAATAACTAGTGTCCATGCGTTCAGCTTTTATAAAGGATACAAGAGAGAAAAAAACCTTTAGTCCAACTATTGATCTTACTTCAAAACCACTACATCCTACACTTCCTGTAAATCAAGGTGACAGTCTTTGTCTTCTGAGCCTCCTTGACTACTACACATTTTTTCAAGCCCATGACTGACGACAGTAACAAGGTTCTGACCTCAAAGTGAAGCTCCTTCAGAGCACTGAAGACAAAAGACAAGTGTCTTGCTAAGCACCACATGCTAAGTAGCATTCACAGTGATGAGAGCACAGGAGTGTAAAATCAGCAGAGCACCCGTTGAACAGGCAGATAGAGGTTGGTCATGAGTTTTTGCTCCGAGGTGGTGGAGTGGTTAGCAAGAAGGTCCTGGGTTTGAACCTCGGCTCGGACCTTTCTGGGAGGAGTTAGCATGTTCTCCTGTGGATGGTGGGTTTGTCTGGGTTACTGCTTGTTGGATGAACTACTGTAAACTGAGGGTAGCTGTGAGTGTCAGTGTGATTGGTGGCGTTGGTCCTGCAGTGGATTAGTGTCCTCTCCAGGGTGGACCCCACTTCCTGCCCACTGCCAGCTGGGAGAGGCTCCAGCCCCCTGCAACCCAGCTGGACAAGCAGGTACATGATGAATGGATGAAAACTTCAGTGAAATCAGATATGATCTTTTGTGGGTGTTAGGTGTGGACGACAGGATCTTTAATCTTATTCTGGAAGCATGTCTCACTGATCTGACCAGTGGAAGAAGCTTCTCTGTCCAGCTCTTCATAATAAAAGCATCGAGTCAATTCGCATGTGGAAAACTTTTCGTGTGAAGCATCTTCAGCAGGAAAGGATCCATTTGCACATGGACAGCTGTGATGCCTCCGCTGCAGCGCGGTGCAGCGCGGTGCAGCGTGGCGACCTCCTGCTGTGAGGCTGCAGTAGAAACACATGTCATCTCAGTCTGGTGCTGCCAGCGTGGGCTAGTGGAAAAACCCTGAAGCTGTGTCTACACACAACCAGTTTCAGACGCCGTTTCCAATCGTCTGTCTCATGTACGTCTGACAGAACAGATCTTATCTTCATCTTCACGGGTCACATTTTACTAGAAGCCTATTTGTACGGTTTAAGTCTATTTTCATGCATTTTATGTAACTACAGTGATTGTGTAATGGGCTCTGAGCACTGCCAAAACTTGCGTGACCTACAACTCTGCGCTGTGCCTGAACACTTTGTGTGTAGACACAAACCCTCAGGAAAGGTGCTGGGCTTTCTTCTGTGCTCATCACATGATGCACACTGGCCCACGAAGCTTTTTTTCCTTCACACAATCATCAGGAAAGGTGCGGCTGAATGGTGAATACATTTGGTTCAGCAGAGAGATTTCTTTCGCTCTCAGAATTTCATGCTTTTGGTGCAGCAACATTTGTAAAGTCTCGAGGAGCTGGGTGTTTATTTTATGTAGCAGATTTCTTTTTTTTTTGCACCACTCAGCAGTTTTCATTGGAATAAATGAGATTCAAGATTCTTTCATTTGGCCATGTCTGTATTGACAGACTGGGATTTTTATGGCTTCCAGACACCATCTTATTTTCAGTACATCCTTGTAGACGCCTGGTGAAGCTGCGGCGGCTGCTCTGCTCACATGTTTCTGATGCTGCTGCGCCTGCACCAGTCAAATGTTCAGATTCAAACGTATTTATACTTCAGAGACTTTTTCTGTGTCAGTTCTAGCTTGAGTTTTAAATTTGAATAGGATCATTTTATATGCATGAGGTAGCCACAACATCACAAACCACTGACTGAGCTGAACCGATGATAACACTGATTTTCTCGTTAAGACGGCACTTGTCGAGTTTATCCATCACCGCCACCTCTTCATCCTGGGAAATACAACAACACAAGCTCTCACTCACACTGTACTGGCTGCTGTCTGAGTGTCCAGAGTGTGGCGCCATACCTACAATGACATATAATGGAGAAACAGGCACCAACTGGCTGCCAGACTCAGGGGGTGAGTGCACGGGCTCACTTTTAGGGCTACAACCCAAACTGTCCATACCCTTACGAGATCTCCAGCCACCGGTGCCCCCCACTCCAGTCTCCAGTCTCCAGTCTCCAGTCTCCTGGGTGTATGGTCAGCCCTCAAAACAAAAACAGGACTTACAGAGTCAGAGTGATGTGGGTTTCCTGTTGTGTCTGATGGGTGTATGATGTTACTGCAGCATGTGTGTACTTTAAAAAGCCAGTTAGAAACCTGGGGGGTTAAACTGTGTTCAGTTAAAACCTACCTGGGGAAATCAGGTTCCTCTAATCCACTGATCAGAGAAAACAAGTTTACATAACATTTAAGAAGTCGACTAACTGCACAACGACAAGTGTAACCTGGTTATTTCAGAGCATTAAATACACACTCATTGTGATGTGGTTCAGATGAATTACCACGAGTGTGTATGATGTAATGATTCATCAATTATTGTCACTTTGGTTCCTGACGCAGCTCCTGCTTTGTTCCCCTGAAGGTTAATGCCATTAAAGTGTCCTCCTGAAGTTGTTCCTACTCACCAACCAACAAATGAAATTATTGATAATAGTGTTAAAGTAGCAGAGGTGACATTGCACGTGTGACAGATTTCTTTTACATTAGGATTTATATCAGTGTTATGATGGTAAACGACACCCTGATGATGGGTGTATGAAATTGAGCATCACAGCCTCTAAGTGCTTCACCTGAGATCATCACAGAGGAGGACAAATGGCAGAGCTCATCACAGTCACATGAAACTCAACTCCTCTGCACACATAACACACGCATACCCAGAGCTGTAATAATCACACATGCACCAGTAAGACTACATTTACATCTTATTATAATTAACAGGGATATTGTACAGGTTATAGGAGCCAGCCTGTTTGTGTGTGTGGACGTAATGTGGAGGAAGTGTCCTCAGGGGACATCTGTCCGTCAAGCAGCACCTCAGCAGTCCTGAAGAGACGCGAGGTGTTCACCTGTGCATCTGTTTGACTCTGACCTGCAGCTTCTCTGGGTCTGTGGACAACAACCTGCAAACACAGATCAGCTTCACCGGCCTCTTCAAATGTTTCGCTTCTTCTCGGGTTCATTAGATTTATGTCAATGGGATTTGGTACTGTACATTTCCTCCAGGCTGTTTTTGCTGCTGCGCCGCATCCCCGCCTCCCCCGCCATCCTTAATGCTCCGGACGGATGATTGAACAAACTGGATGATGACGGACAAACGGCGACTGAAAGTGATTTACAAGCGTTTCTAAACATTTTCCGCACAAACTGCCGACTCCTCGGCGGGGCAAGGACACATCTTTTTCACTGCGTGTTCATTTAACCAGCCTTGATTTGTTTAGCTGAACAGCCAGCCAGCCAGACTGCCTATCTGCTCTGATTCAGTTGTTGATATGATGGCTGAGGTTACTGAGTTTAAGACGTTATTTTGGCTCAGCCTGTCGGCGCTGCCTGCCTGCTGAGATCCCGGCTAGGTAGCGCGTGGGCGTGTGTGCGAGCATGTGTGTGCACGGGTATTTCTTTGTGTGCGGCTTCATGCGTATCGGTGTGTGTGTGTGTGTGTTGCGTGCACGTGCGTGTGTGTGGCTGTACCTTATTCATGTGTGTGGGCGTATGCGTGGGCAGAGCGTTAAAGCTGACAGTGAGCAGGCAACCTGAGGACATATTTATGAGGTTTCTCTCTGTCGACGCTAACCAGTGAATATTAACCTGATGCTCTCTCAGCACCTTAAGCTGCAAAACACACAGAGCCCACATTTTCAAATTTTCTTTCTCATCTGAGTAATGCACTGATAAGTCTGTGATGGAGGAGTAGTGCACGGAGAAAAAATGGGAGGAGGGCTCGGTCAGACTGCACCATTATTGCTGTCAGGTGATTTCATCATGATAAAGATATCATCCATCTTGTATCTAAATGGATGTGGACCCATGTAAGGCTTATTATGCCTTAGCTCAAGGCTTCATAAAGTGCTGCATGAGGCCATAAACTCAGCAGAGCTCGGCCTGTAAACTTATTCCCGTCTAATTCCATCTGATTAAAATGTGCTTAAGCTAAATGAGAAAATATTAACACGTGCTGCTTTTGACTGGCAGAGGTCAGGAGTTTTTCAAAGTAAAAGCACCAAAGAAAACATGGGCGCAGGCGAGGATTTGGAAATATGCAAAGAAAACATGGAGATGGTGTAATGTTAAGAGTGAACATCAGTTATGTTGTGCTGTGTAATCCCAGCAGAGACAGAGAGGAGCGATGACAGACTGACCCTGCATGCTGGTTAGGCTTTAGTGAAAGGGTTGAACCAGATAAAATGAAGGGTTGGCTTGTGTATCTTTTTACCTCCGAGGGCTGAAATGATCCATGTGTAGTGCTCCATTTACCCCCAGCCCGAGGACAGGGCTGCAGACGAGCTGTAACACTGTCCAGAAAAATGTAGTGACTTCCTTTGTTTGTCCTAAACATAGAAACATATGTCAGAGCAGAGCTAAGAGAGCAGCCATCAGTCGCATCTTCATCACCAGAGGATTCACATAGACTGAGTCAGAGTATTTACACCACCACTGGTTTACAACAGGTGCTGTGGTGACCAGTGGTGGACAGTACCAGAGTACATTTACTTGAGTACTGTACTTAAGCATTTTTTTTAATGTAATTTACTTGAGTATTTGTTTTTTTTGGAAACTTCTGACTTTCACTCCGTTACATTTCAAAGACAGATATTGTACTTTCTACTCCACTACATTACTGGAAGCTTGTAGTTACTTTATATACAGTCAATGCTGGGAACACATTTCACACGGTTTGTTCAAGTAGAGTTACCGTTCCACAGTGGTGGACAGTAACAGAGTACCTTTACTTGAGTACTGTACTTAAGTACATTTTTTCAGTATTTGTACTTTACTTGAGTATTTGTTTTTTTGGAAACTTTTACTTTCACTCTGCTACATTTCAAAGACAAATATTGTACTTTGGACTCCACTACATTCCCAGGAAGTGTGTGGTTACTTACTTTATATACAGTCTATGCTGCAATGTGTTTCAGGAAGTTTGTCCAGGTAGAGTTACCGTCGCACAAATCAGCAGGAAGTGACCGACAGCAGAACCCAACAATAAAGAGGGAAGACAGGAAACAGCACGGTTTTGGCTAAACAGCATGTTAGCATGTTAGCCTCTCGATGGGAAATTTGAAAACAAAAAAGCAAAACTGAACAGTCACCAACAAAGTATTATACACACTCTGCAGGAAGGAGTTTTCTTTTCATCGAAGCCCTTTCAGATTAAAATACCACATTAACAGGAAGCAGACGTTAGTCGGGGATTGACTCAGGCACTGAGAACAATACAGCAATGTACTGATATTAGAAAATGTACTTTTACTTTGTACTTTTGAATATTTAAGTATTTTCAAAAGTAAGTACTTTAGTACTTTAACTTGAGCAAAATTTTGACCAAGTAACTTGTAGGCTACTTGTAGTGAGCTTTGACCATGAGTATCAGTACTTTGACTGAAGTACAGGAGTTGAGTGCTTTGTCCACCACTGGAGCAACAACCGGAGCAGCAACTCAGACATCTCAGACATGTGAGACTGGTCCACTTGGACGATGTTTCCTGTTTTCTCAAAGGCACTCATGGTGCTGGCTAACTCACCACTGAAGACTGCTAACCTGCAAGTTAGTTACAAATACAGACGAATTTCAACTCTTCAAAAACTATAATCCAAAAATCAACATCTGTGACTGACCCTGTGACACCACCACCACCAGCAGTCCCTCCTCTGTACTTCCTGTTTCCTTTATCTGGACCATTAAGGCAAATTCACTTATAAAGCACCTTTCATACACAAGGTGTTTTACAAAGGCATCGAGGCACATGAAGCCAATGAAGATTACATTAGATTTATAGGAGAAACTATATGAATTCTACAGTAATAAAAACAGACAAATCCTGTTTTAAAGGCCTCGATTAAACATCAGAAAGTTTTCTCAGTGTTTCCCACCACAGGCTCCGCCCTCCTCCATGTGCGCTCCCCTTCCTGGTTGATGTCAAACACACAGATTGTGTTGGGCCCACATGGGAGTGTGTGCTGACCAGTACACAGAGATTAACCTGCAGCTGATAGGATTAATCATCACTGTGTGAACTGGTGTGGATTAAATGTAACTCCTGCTCATTTATGGTAAAACCTCCTGCGCTGCACCTGTGGTCAGAGATGCATCAACAGGACGTTTCCTCCCAGAGAACCACTGCAGCTTTCTGTCTTCATCGGATCATGTACTGAGATGGTTGTGGTGAGTTTGTTGTTGATAATACTCACATACTGTTAATTAGTGTGTGAAGCCTGCATTGTGTACACACCACACTGTCTCCATTTGGATGTAGGAGACATCTTGTATCCACCAGTTAAACTTATAAACTCTAAAATATTTGCATATTCATGGATTTTCTGAGTGAACATGTGAAGAATTTCTAACCAGGTGATTTTTTTTTTTCTCGCCAGACACAAATCGTTATTCAAAGCATCTTCCATATCTTCACAGATGTCTGAAGGGAATCTTTAAGTAAAGGCTGTGAATACTTCCTCCTGCTGGAAGACTCCACAGGGTCTCTTTAATGCAACTTACTAAACACAACAAAATATTGCACGACAGCACGGTACAATAAAAATTGATATTCATGATGTCGGTGAGGAGAGCGCTGCTGCGGCGCCGGGTGATGTGCAGCGAGGTTAACGGCTGCCTCTCAGTTTGTAGTTGACTGTTTGACAGCGTCAGGCGTCGTTCAAACACGGCGTTTACGTACAGTGCAGCGAAGAGGCAGAGTGACAGGGAGAGATGAGAGTGACATGATCTCCTCCCTCCTCCATCGCTCCTTCATGTGAGGGGGCGGCCTGCAGACATGGAGCAGATACAGAGGGTTAAAACACAGGGTAACTTTGCTGCCGTATAGTGTGACTGCATCTCCTTGAGGCGTACACACTCACATCCTGCCCAGCACACACACACACACACACACAGGAGTGCAGTAGTGATGCACTGTCTGGACTGCAGAGAGGAGACACAGCCTGAAGGTCTCTCTCTACTTCCCTTCCTCTTTCTGTCACAGCTTCTCTCTCCCTCTCTCTCCCTCCTTCACTATGGCTGTCAATTGTGCCCAGTCAGCACATTTCTGACATGCTTAATTATCCCGGTAGAGCCGGAGAGAGGAGAGAGGAGACAACGGGGGAGAGGAAATATTGAGGGAAGGGAAAGAAAAGACGCGGCGATGAGACGACGGGAGAAAAAAAGTCAAAAGCAGGGCATGCGTAGGATGTGGGGAGACAAACGAGGGAGAGGAGGTAGAGGAAGAAACGAGGGGCAGAGGGACGGCAGGTTGGAGAGATGCCGCGATCCTTCACGGCTCACAGACGCATCTGCAACACATTTATTACCTCGCTGCCCTGCGATGCTGCCGCTCGCCTCATGGCAAGGATGCAGCCTGGAGGGCAGAGACACAAAAAAAAATCCTGAAATACTGAGAGTGATGGAGGCCGAGGGGACATTAAACAGTCTGACACAGACAGTTCACAGTTTCCATGGAGAATGCAGAGCCCGGTACCTGACTGATCTGCAGCATTTCTGATGCAGCGTCTGTGCATTATGCTCCGAGTGATAACAAACAGCCAGGATCAAATGTTAAAGCCATGTTTCATTTAGAAACGTGTGGTATTTGGAGAGCCACTCCACAGAGTGTACACGTGAAGGTTACTCTGTTCATCAAGAGGAGAAGCTCTGTATGTGAACAAGGCTGCTCTCAGAGAGTCTGCATTACCAACTGGAGGCGTGGAGTCTGAGAGACCCCGGTGTTTACACAGCCGGGAGGGTGCACTTAAAAGATGTATTATTTCCATTATGGTGAGTGTAGGACCAGGTGGGGACCAGTGGTGATAACTCAGCCTCTGGTACTTCAGGTCTTTATATCCTCGTACTCTGAACCATTTAGGGAAAATATCTAATTGTGATGATTTTTTTCTGAAAAATGTTGTGGTTTGATTTGTAGTAGTAGAAGTTTCAGTTCATTATTCACAGTGTAATGGATTCAAAGTGTGTAATGAAGCAACACCACATGAGATATCATTAAAAAGAATCATTTGTCCACATTCTGGTATTTATTACACTCTTTATTAGAACAATCAAACATAGAAGAGTTACCACAGACGCTGTGATTGTGTTAAACAATAAAAACATGATAAATGTCACTTTGTGATACTTGCATTGTTTCAATTGGACAATTTTATTTAACAACGATTAATGATCCAGCCAGAGTAACAGCTTATATTGTTACTGTGATTCAGTCACTTTATGTCTCAAAGAGGCTGCACCTCCCTGACTCTGACTCTTTGACTCTCTGACACTGTGAATCTATGACTCTCTGACTCTGTGTATCTTTGACTCTATGAATCTATGACTCTCTGACTCTGACTCTATGAATCTTTGACTCTCTGACTCTGACTCTGTGAATCTTTGACTCTATGAATCTATGACTCTCTGACTCTGACTCTATGAAACTTTGACTCTCTAACTCTCTGACTCTGGGAATCTATGACTCTCTGACTCTGGGAATCTATGACTCTCTGACTCTGTGAATCTTTGACTCTATG
>OOFC01024865.1:0-11244 GCA_900323345.1 Pseudochromis fuscus | reverse complement strand
GTGTGTGCCTCACACGCTTTGTCTGCCGCCGTGACCTCGTGTGACAGCTGACTGAAGGTTGGGAGCAGCGTTTCCTGTCCTGTCGTCCCTGATCAGCCAGGCGAAACTCTTGAGATACACCGAGACAGGGGGAATCGTACCTGGTGACACCCACCCTGCCATCCCCTGTCACTGCCGGCCTCCTGTCAGCCCGCTGCGATCCACACCGGTCCCGACTTGTTCCCTGTTTAGCTTTCCATGGTCAGAAGTTTAGAAGTTGTGCATGAAAAGCAGCTGAGCCGGGGCAGGGCAGGAGGTCTGCTCAGTCACTGTCCACTGAGTGAGCTTTTACAGTGACACAGCAACTTTCTGAAACACTAAACTGGGGAGTTTGTGGATCCGAAAAACTGCACAGATCGACCAATTTTCTGTGTTTTTCTGAAATATAACCTCTAGAGATCATACTAATAATTACTATTATCTGTTAGAAGACAGTTTTGTTCTGCCTCTTACCAAACATCAGTGTTTTCTTTCTCGTACCTTCATGTTTTGCTGCCTAAAGTTAAAGAGCATCAGTTTAAAGTCTGCAGTTAGATAAAGTTGACAGAAGGAGATAAATTGGTTTTCTTACATGGGACAAGCTCTGAACACACTGGACTCTCCCATAATACAACTTATACTCAGGGTGTAAAGATGAATGGTTATGTCTCAGATGATGGTCTGATTAAGTTATTACCGTATTTTCCAGACTATTGACCGCACTTGTCTATAAGCCACTATTGAATTTATTTGAACAGTTTCATGTGGTCCACTCTGATCTGATGTGACGAAGCTAAATTTATCGGCGGCACGGAGCTTGCTAGCTTGTAAAAAGCTAACGAGCTTCGTGCCGCCGATACATGAGAAACACCGGTGTTTAAGTTCAAAGCGTCGGAAAAAAGTAGCGGTTTATAGTCCGGAAAATACGGTAATCAGTTTACTGAAGCATAGCACGATTCTCTCAAGGACTATCGCTTCACCAGAGTTACGTTGTCTTACGTCATGTTAACACGTCTTACAGTGCAACATGTTTTCTTACGTCTCCCTCTAACTGTCGAACTGAGACACCTGAACATGTCTGTGTCTCTTGCAGAGGTAATAAACACTATGACCTGTTATTCTGGAAGGACACATGGCCGCTTCACATACCTGGGTTTCCTTGGTGATTCATGAAGTATATACCTACATAAAGGACCAGTGAATCCAAACTATTTTATTTTCTAATGAAACAAAGGAAAATGAAGGACGGCTTCAAGCAGCTTGTAAAGCAGAACATCAGATTGCATCAACTCACACTGCAATGAATTGCAGGGAATTGTCCCAACATATTATTTCTGATTCCAGACATACATCGTCTTCCAGGTAAGAGATACACAACATCACTTGCTTTCATTAGGACCCTTTCTGCCTCAATACTAATGTGCCACACCTCAGTTTGTGTGACTAAGATTTTCCACAAGAAATTTTAAGCTTAAAGTTTGAGCCAGTAACCCCGATGACATCACCTCCATGCAAATGAGAATCATGTTATTTGGTTAAACCCTCGAGGGAGCAGCTACAACACAGCGGGATTATGTCCTCGACTCTAAACATCGGCCCGGCTCCTTGCTTAGGTTGGAGGACTCGCTGGTGCGGCCCCGGTTTTCCTCGGGTTGGTCCTCTCCGTGAACTCTCAGTCGTGACGGTCGTGCCGAGGCCACGCCGTACCGAAAGATTCGCCGTCCAGACCCGTGCCTGGGCTCCGGGATCAGTGCTGGGTCAGCAGACCACAAGGCCTGGAAGAGTTCATGTGATTAACTTTTTCTGCAACCACCATCAGGAAGCTGGGTCAAATCAAGCTTTGGCAAAAAATAAAAACCATCCAAGGCGGTTACCACCGATGTCTGCCATATGTCTGGCACCGCCCGCTGACACAGTGTGATACCATTCCCCCTGTTTATTTCCTACATAACCTAATTTTACATAAAAACCCTAACCTCCCCCTATATTGCCTATTTTTGCCTCGCTCCGTAGACCTACTCCTGCTTCTTTAATTGTACCTGCTTTTGTTGCTTTAAAACCAGCGGAGAAAAGTGGCAGGGAAAAGATTATCTTTGTAACACCTCTGCACTGCATCACTGTGTATTTTTTTCCCCCTCTTGTGAGTGGATTTCATGGTTGAGAGTGCAATTTGAAATAGGATTAACAGTAGGTGTCGGGTAGTGTTAGCTAAACCTCTTTATGTCAGGTACGGCAGAGAGAAGTCTGTCATTGCGTCTGCCTGAACCCTTTCTCCATTCAACGTTGCTGGAGGGGGATTCTTTAAATATTACTAAAACTGTATTTGTATTCATCAAAGGCCTGTGAGGCAGCCGCAACACAATGCAGCGGTATCTACCTATAAAAAGCAGGAGAAGAAAGAGTCGGCGCGTGCAGCATTAGACGACCTCGACATGTTCTGCTAATATGGGAGCAAAATGCAGCGTTTGGTTTTTTTGAAAACAAAAACTCCTCCTAAGTGCCTCGTTTTTGTCTCGGGGCCTCGGTGACATTGGGAGACCACATGGTTGGCTGCGGCCCAGACCCACTGAGAGGATGCATTCCTGGGATGGCCATCGGCAGTGTCGATGCCCAACCCTCCGCTCCCACAGTTTCCGCACACAGCAGCGAGTCCCGCCGGAGAACAACAGCTTCAGCAGTCTTATGTAACCGAGGTTGGTTGTAAAGAAAAGGGAGGGCTGGAGGGAGGGATTATGAACCGATGAAGAGAACGAGAGGAGGGGGGTAAAAAGAGGAAGAGGTTGTTTAAGGCTGAGCATTGAAACAAAGTTGAGTACAGTAATTGACTTGCCCAAAGCCAGTTTACAGCCGAACCCGGAGATTCCCGACCAGGCGCCACGGAGGCGCAACAGTGTGCAGGTTTTCATTTGAACAAAGCGCTGCAGCGGGTGATTTCAGCCATTAGTGCTTCTTCTGGGGTTGAACATGTGCTAATTAATGAGTCTTTGAAATGAAACATTCCTTTGTCAAGGCTCATTGGCACATGTAGATAAAAATTCACTGGTAAGACTTGAAGCTGTGCTGAAGATTATTTTTATATTAATGATGGATGAATTGACTGTATGGAGGAGTATTTAGCATTGTTTAGCTGCATGGTTTGATTGGTCTCCTGTCAACTTTTCTCACAGCTCTTAACTTCCAGCTTTCACTAAAGAAACTTAAGGTAGACCCACAGAAGTAGCAGCGAGCTAATGAACATGGGAGAGTGAGGAGGCTAAAGTGGAGCACAGAGAAAAACTGATATTAACTCCAAATGTATGAATAGCTCATGAGGCTAAATAATCTAAAGTCAAAATGTCTGGAGGGTTAGGCACATAGACTTTATATCGAATGGATGAAGCTAACATGACACCATCAAGGTGTTTTTTGTGCCAGATGTGACCATATTTGGATATGATAGGAGGAGTGCGGAGGCGGGTCTAACCTTTGAACTCAAGGATGCTGTCCAATGTGTATGAGACTGGGGTTCACCAGTAAAGGAGCCTCTAAACAACCTGTAAATCACTGGAGAACAGGCCTGTCAATCAAACTAACCCCACCCCTAACTCCTCCCCTTCTCTCAGCCTAATATCTCCTTAATGATCAATAATTTTCAGACGGACCAGATCACTGAGAAGAAGAGTTGATCAGAATGACTTGTGGAAAAAAGGTATTGACAGAGTATTTCACCTGAGGATTGAAAATCAAAAATGACCATTTCTGATTTGAAGTCAGTTGGAGCCAGCATCTAGTGGCTGTTGGTGGTATTAGATTTTTGTGACATCACTCATTTTTGAGACCCCTTTGCTTTGTCCCTTTCTATATACAGTACATGTTTTGACTCTGTGTAAATAGTTCACTGTTTGCTAGCATGTGACCAAAAACTCTCTTTACTTACTTTTTACATACTTTCATTTCCATCAGGTTAACTCTGTAGATGTTTCTCCAGCAACAGTCCACAGCACAGACTGCAGAGTTAGCAGCACCAGCTCTTTAACAAGACAAACCAGCTCCTGATACTTAAATCATGGAAAAAGTTTTTTGCAGTTTTATTTTGAAATGAGGTAAAGTTTTGCACCACATATGGAAGGTTTGAATAAATACTTTATAATATTTCACCAAATAACCAAGTGTTAACAGCCTGTCTAATTGTCTGACTGTTTTCTATGTCGCTGCCTTCTCAGCAGTTAATTTCATGAGTACAGTATGATTATCAAAAATTATGCAGCAAACTATAAATAAATCCAAGTGTAACAGCTTTGTGGGTAAAGCTCCTGGAAGGAGCTGACAGATTTAAGGTCTGTGTGTCAGGTTGACATGAAGACATCCACGGGCTGAGACTCAGCTTCATGATTAAATAAAGTGAAACAGGTGAGTCAAAAACTCTGGGTGCAGCCATCTCTTTCTTTCCGTTTTGCCTCATTATGAGCACAGAGGAGCACATCCCAACTTTCCTGATTGGAGGCGTCAGTGGCAGCAGTCACTGTTACTCAACAGTTGAAAGCCTCAGGGTTTCCCAAGGCAGGGAGTGGCACTCCCCCCTCCCCTCCACCGGTAAACACATCAATAATCCTGCAGGTTGACTGACTGGCTCACTGGATAAGGCATGAAAATGAAGCAGGAAGACCTGTGGAGAGGAGGCAATTAGTGTGCACTCCGAGGTATGTGGGGCCTTGGAATATTTAGTGATGTGGTGTTAAAAAAGAGGGTAAACCCTGGGCCCCAGCTGGTGATCAGCTTAATGCGAGCTCGCGCCTCAAGAAAATAAAAACCTAATTTCTCTGACAAAGCAGTGACCTTTTCACCTTCATGAATCCGCTTCAGTGTCACTTGAACACACTTCTTCATGTGTCCTGTGCCACCTTGGCTTGGAATGCATTTAGGCTAACTTTAGCATGTAGCTGGAGGCGAGCAGCTAGCCCAGCTCTGTCACAAATACAAAATACGCCTTAACTCCAACGCTTCTCATGCGATGTAGAAACAGAATGTAAAAACAAGACATTGTGGTTTGCGCCTTTCACAACAAGTCTCCGTACCTAAATGACAAAGTAGGTCATGTCAGCGCCTTACAAAACAACCAGGACGGGTGTTTTTAGCTAGCTCTATGGTTAAATCTGCATTAACTGATTTATTTTGGTCACTCAGGGACGAAGGAGCCGGGTTTTCTATAAACACAGATTATTGCCTTAAAAAAATAGTTGTGAACATGTTAGCAAACACTGGCCTGTTTCAGAATCCACAGACATGCAGCAATATTAGCATTACCTTGGAGTGGTGTGTTGGTAGTAATAACTAGGTGCTGGCTTCCTCTTGAACAGGAAGTGTAGTGTTTTTTACACAAACAGCTTCCTGCTGCTGGAAACAGGGTGAGAACATCCCACCAAACGTTAAAGCTCTTGGTCATGAGCTCAAGGGAGGTGTGAAATCAGACTGTGTGGACATGATGTCACCTGTTAGCTTGTGGACTCACACTCTGAAGTCAGGAGTTTGGTGTTTGCTGGTTGTTTGGAGCCAGAAGTGACCATATTTGGATATGAAGGGAGGAGTGAGGAGGCGGGTCTGAACCGGAGGATGCTGTCCAATGTGTATGAGACTGGAGTCTGTCAATCAAACTTACCACACTCCTAACTCCTCTTCTCTCAGTCTAATCTCCTTCATGATAAATGATTTTCAGATGGATCACTGAGAAGAAGAGTTGACTTTAACAAATGACATCAGATTGACTTGTGGAAAAAATGTATTGATTGAATATTTCAGGATTGAAAATGAGGATTTTTGATTTGAAGGACTCAGTATCTAGTGGCCTCATTTTTTACCTCCAGTGGTGACGTCCATCTTTTATAGACAGTCTTTGAGTTTGACCCAAAATACTGGACTGTTCTCTCCAATGAGACTGATGTATGTCCTCCTGAATCTTGGTTAAATACAGTTTTAAGTATTTACCTTTATTTATATCTTCATGTGGGCATCAGCGGACAAACAGCTCAACAAGACGATGTGATGTGAGTGAGGCGGCGGCGACAGTCAATATGCAGATCATGAATATTGGATGCTGAGGAAACAGAGGGACAATGGATAAACACGAATCTCACACAAATCCACTTGGCACAATCAGTTAATCTGACAAATCATTGCTGGGAAGGAAATATGTTCCTTGGAAGAGCCGAATCTTCAGGCTTTCGCTCGCAGACGCACAAGCGGCCGCAATATCTTTGACAAATCCACTCCCCCCTGTGTGAAGCCGTGTAATTCTCCGTCTATCTCGTGTCGCGTCCAGCCGTGTGACTCATGTTTCTCATGTTTACGCTGTGGCGGTGCATCACCTAGTCGTGATGACGAGGACTTTGCTGTAAGCCACAGCTGAACACCCTATATCCACCCTGCTGGCACGGCCTCAGTGTTTTCATTCCATACGATGGGAGTCACACCACATTCCTGTTACAACTTCTCTGCGGCGCATAAAAATCTCCTCTCCAAACCGCAGAGCCATGTGTTTTGAATTTTCCCTCTGTTTGTTCCCATTTACAGCATCTCCCTCTCTTTTTTTCCTCCTCCTGCTCTGCCTCCCTCTCTCTCCCTCACACACAAACACCGATGGCTCGCTCCCTTCTTGTTGATAGGCCCATTTAGTCCACATGAAAGCATTCCATTTAGGTGCATTTGAGGTTATGGTTGTCACTGACAACCGGCTGTCAGAGAGTGGCAGCCTCTATCAGTGTTGGGGGTTTCCAGAGGAGCTCACAACGCACAGAGCGGCTATTGATGGAGCTGGCTTTATGGACTCAGACCCACCAAAGGCAGCGCTGTGCGACAAAGCCTGAGAGGGGAGTTGGTAGTTTGATTCTTTGACCCCGCGAGCTTAAATCACGAGCTCGCTGTGTGCTGCGCTTTGTAAAGAGGAAGAATCGCCTCATCTCTTGACTCACGTGATGTTAGGATAGTTTTGGATTGATATATAAAGATAAGTTATGAGAGAGTAAGGCGGTTGCTGTGTGTGGTCAGGAGGGAAACAGCAACAAAAATAGTTAGTCAGTCAGTCAGTCAGTCATCTTCTAGACAGGGGTCTGCTGGAGCCTATCCCAGCTCTCATCGTGCAGGAGGTGGAGTACACCCTATTGCAGTACTACAAAAAATAGTAAAACAAATAAAAATGAGTAAAATCTTTAAATCTGCTCAGGATAATGTTTACAATTTTCAACATTTTACACATATTCAACCAAAGGAACTTCTTCAGAGACTCAGGAACCAGTTCAGATCCTCGTGAACTTTATCTGCAGTATGATCAGAGGCATCCTCAGCTGTAGCCCTCCTGTTAAAGTCCAGTGTCCTGTCGACCCGTCCGTCCACCCAGACCTCCTCCCTGCGCAGTCACTGTTAGCTGGAAACAACATCTTTGCTACATCATAGTTGCAATGGCCACTAGATGGCATCAGCTCCAGGATGTAAACATATTCTGTGGTGGTGTGACGTGGATGATGCTGCCTCACGTGACCACTAGAGGGTGTTGTTGTGTGTTATTGACGGAGGAGGCTTGTAGTTGCACAGCATGAACATTTATTTTAGCCCCTCATAGCTATGTACAGGCAGCGTTCACCTGTGTGAAGAAGAAGTGTCCCCTACTTTCTCATACGAACACGGGACGGCAGCAGCTCAGTGGTAGAGAAGGGTTGGTGGTTCGAATCCTGCTCCTCCCAGTTGCTGTCGGTGTGTCCTTGGGCAAGACATTTTACCCACCTATGCCTCGTATGAATGTTGAATGAGTGGTTTTGTGGTGGTCGGAGGGGCAGACTGGCAGCCACACCTCCATCAGTCTGCTTCAGGGCAGCTGTGGCTAACTTAGCTTACTACCACTGGTATGACTGGGTATGAATGAGTAACGGTCTCTGTAAAGCGCTTTGAGTGTCTAGAAAAGTGCTGTATAAATTCAACCATTATTATTATTATTAAACAGTGCTAGTCTAAACTACAGCGACACCTAGTGGTAAACACCAGCACCTACAGATCGTAACAGGTGTAAAGCAACAAAACATCAAAAGCAGAGTGAATGAGGTTTTCTTTACGTACAAGACCAGCAGCTGTATTTCCATCCAGCTCATGTTACGCACATTTTATAAACGTAAAAAACTCCATCTCTGCGGAAACGCTGAAAATTTGACAAAAATGCAAATATTGCAAAGTGAGTTTGTACGCTCTCGTAGGGCTGGGACTTTTTAACTGGAAATTCTGACATTTGTTCGAACACGGGTTGAATAGTTGATATTGGAGCTGTAATGATGCAGATGAAGGCTGCAGTCGCTCTGTGAGCAAATAAGATTATTTGATGTAGTTTTGATTGTGATTCAACAGAGGGCGATGTAAAACTTGACCTACTGCATAATCTCTTGACCAATCAGTGAACTAAGGTGATGTTAATCTGTTGTTTTGGAAGTATTTTGGGTTCTCCACCAAAGTTATCAACAAACATAGGGCTGTTTGTCCATCCATCTTCTGGGGGCTGGATCCTATCCCAGTGAGTGATGGGTGAGGGGCGGGGTTCACGCCAAGGCTGTTTGTCGACTTTGTAAAAGGCAATTGTCTTTGTTGTATTGAGAGTAGATCAGAAGTGAAACCAGGAAGTCAATACAGCTGATAAAAATAAAAGTGGACTGCTGGAAGAATGTGAAGGATGTGATGTTAGACAGTCAGACAGACGGTGACTTTAATAAAGTAATGAGTGGACCATGGTGCAAGGTTCGAATTTATTCAGATGAATTACAGGTCATTTTAAATTTGTTTTAAATTTGTTCAACAATTTTTTGAGAAAGTGACAGCCCTGTACGCTCGTCACATCCTCTTCTTCTTCTGATACAAAGTCATCGACTGGAGAAACAGCGCCACCTAAAGCTTAGCTTGTTGAACCAACGCTTACAATTTAAATGCGATATTAGCTTGTGTCTTTGTTTTAGTGATACTGGTTTTCGGTGGTGCTTGTTTTTAATAATCCAGGAACTATTGGAGCAGCTGAATCTCTCATTGGTTAAACCCAGATTGTGTCGTTGTGGCAACATGTTTGTAAAAATGCAAACAAAAATGAACTGATGCAACTTTTCTATTCTGAGCTTGGTTTCCATAGTTTCTGGAAGTATTTGTCCAAAAAAAGGGGCCAAATAAGGACGTGGAGGTCATCACGTCTCGATTTGTTTTTTTTCTTTTTCTTCTTCTGGTATTCGGGGGTTTTCAGCAGCGGGTGGGGGAGTTTACAGTCTGCATCACAAAAACCTCCACGATTTACGTCCATATGAAATGATCCCGCGTCTAATGATTTACATCCAGTGCCGCCATGTATGCCAACGCAGAAACAAGTGTGGCCGACTTTTATGTAGGAGACAGAACTGCAATTAACATGTGTAACTGCCATCTTTAGTTCCCCAACCCTGACCATACACCTCCACCATGACCACAGTCCTTCCCACACCACCAGAGTCGCCATGGGAGGATTCTAAAATACTGTTATTGGCAGTAAAAAAAGAAAAAAGAAAAGCTCTGGGGTTTGAGGAATTGGAGAATATTGATATTTTTTCAATCTAAATTCATTGTTAATTTTTTTTTTCTAAATTTGAGTAATTAATTTTTGAATAACGTGAGAACTCTTAGAAATTTGAAACAGCAATATACAAAAAAATAATAAATACATTTGAAAAGTATTGATATCATTTGCTGATTTCTAGTATTTCTTACCAGATACTAAACACATGTAATGCAAATATTATTAGAATAAAGGAAAGTCAAGTGTATGGATTTTCTAAAGCATCTCAATTTTAAACCCTACATGTGTATTAATTGATTTGATGCACAGTTTATTGGTAATTAATTAAAAATACACAAACAAAGCAAAATAATGAAATTAACATTTATCTTTAATGAGCAAATAATAGAATAAAAACTTATGGTGGTGAACTACAAGTGTGTTTGAAATGGTCCTCTGTGTATAAATATATATGACTGCCTTTGGAAATGGTTTTGTTGGGAATATCACCCCCACCACACACACACACACACACACACACACACACACACACACACACACACCCTCCTCCCCCTCTGGAAACCTGTTCTGGAGGGAGTGACTTGATCCAGGCGGCGTCCAATTATATGGAAGCAGCACTTATTCCACTTTATTCCAGGCTACAGTTAAGTGGCTTGAAGCCTTCAGAGACGCGCGGGGCTCGTAGTATAAAGGCAGAGAGAGACGGTACCCATGTGACATGTGCACGGAAAGCTGAAAAGACAAAGGTAGAAAATATCTACTACAGCAAGTGAAGGCGTCTGGCAGCGCGCGGAGGAGACAGAGGATGCTCCAAATCAAATCCATGAGGGGCTGTTTTTTTTTTCCTCGTCTGGAAATCCACGGCTTCATATAAATGATTCATGAGAGCCTGTTTCTATTTCTAAGGGAGTAATTGCGCTCGCACTTGAGTTTCAGCTCAAGCCGGTCACCAAACCAATCTGCCAGAAATAATAATACTACTACTAATAAAAAGACAGTGGGATCAAGAGGCTGGGGAGATTTGAAAGTCAGTGAATTTTTGGAGGAGTTTGATGAGCGTTGCTTTTCTTTTGCTGTGAACCTGCTCTGGACCTGATCTGTCAGGAGGATCAACTGTTGCTGCAGCCGGAGCCACAAGAACAGAGACATTTCTCCAAGTGTGTCTGGCTCCAGAATGGATGTTTGACCGTCACTCGGTCCTGCATGCAGCCTCACAGCCGGCGTTGTGCAATTAACATGGAAGAGAGACTGATACTGTTGTTGATGCCTCGGATACACCTTCATCTGTCCTGATGTGATGCCACATTGTTGCACTGAGGAGAATGATAATATCCCACACCGCTGCCGGCTTTTTCATACTGGTTGATCCTCTCTGTGTGTGAAACAATACCACCCGATTCTTTTTTAATTTGATTTCTTTGTATAAAGGGGCCACTTTGGGGCATTTTAACTCACTGGCAGACGGCAAGATTGACAGGCTTTTTGTGATAGTGACCTTGCCCGGTTTTGACATCTATTCAGCGGGAGATCATCATGCTGATGATGATGGAGAACAGCGGCATGGACGCGCATCAGGTTGATATCGATTCGGAATTTGAGCCTCACGGCCGGTCGCGGTCGTGCACCTGGCCGCTGCCATGTCCGGAAGATTTCCCCGGGGGAGAAGAGGCGAGCCGAGGTCT
>OOFC01024862.1:0-12733 GCA_900323345.1 Pseudochromis fuscus | reverse complement strand
ACAGCAGCAGCAGTAACAGTAACAGCAGCTGTAACAGCAGCAGCAGCAGCTGTAACAGTAACAGCAGCAGTAACAGTAACAGCAGCTGTAACAGCAGCAGCAGCAGTAACAATAACAGCAGCAGGAACAACAGCAACAGCAACAGCAGCAGCAGTAACAGTAACAGCAGTAGCAGCAACAGTAACAGCATCAGTAACAGTAACAGCAGTAACAGCAGCAGTAACAGCAGTAACAGTAACAGCAGCTGTAACAGCAGCAGCAGCAGTAACAGTAACAGCAGCAGTAACAGCAGCAGCAGTAACAGCAACAGCAACAGCAGTAACAGCAGTAACAGCAACAGTAACAGCAGCAACAGTACCAGTAACAGCAACAGTAACAGTGACAGCAGTAACAGCAGCAGCAGCAGCAGTAACAGTAACAGCAGCTGTAACAGCAGCAGCAGCAGTAACAGTAACAGCAGCAGTAACAGCAGTAACAGTAACAGCAGTAACAGCAGCAGCAACAGCAACAGCAGCAGCAGTAACAGTAAGTAACAGTAACAGTAACAGTAACAGTAACAGCAGTAACAGTAACAGTAACAGCAGTAACAGTAACAGTAACAGCAACAGTAACAACAGCAGTAACAGCAGCAGCAGCAGCAGTAACAGTAACAGTAACAGCAGTAACAGCAGTAACAGTAACAGTAACAGTAACAGCAGTAACAGTAACAGTAACAACAGCAGCAGCAGCAGCAGCAGCTGTGTGTTTGCATACATGTCCTGCCTCTCTGCTTGCAGCTGTTAAGAAGTCGGTGCTGATCAGAGTCTGTCCAGGCCTCTGACAGACACCGTGAGGATGATGATGATGATGATGATGTCACTCCCTGTCCTGCTGGGGGTCCTGGTTCAGGGTGAGACTTTCTTCTGCAAACAACCAGGTTCAGCACAGTGATGGAGAAACAGTGGAAGAAGCAGTAGAGACCTTCTTCCATCGGTTCTCCACGTTCCACTGATCATCCTCCTCTGATTGGACCTTGATCGTCTTCTTCTCTCTTTTCAGGTTCATCAGGAGAAACCATTGTGACTCAGTCTCCTGGATCTCTGACTGCTGAACCGGGACAGAGTGTTACCTTCTCCTGTCGGACCAGTATAAATGTGGTGAACTGGATTGCTTGGTACTATCGGAAAAACCAGGAACCTCCCAAACTCATGTACACTGGTGTCTACCGCCGCATGCCTGGAGTTTCAGAGCGATTGGTTGGAAGTGGAAACGGGGAACAGTTCACTCTGACCATCAACGCAGTTCAGCCTGAAGATGCTGGAGTTTATTTCTGTCAGCAGTTTCACAACTACCCGTTCACACAGTGAAACACCGTCGCACAAAAACCTCCGTCAGCTGCAGAGGAACCCACTCCAACGGCTTCGTGTGTGTGTATGTGTGTGTGTGTGTGTGTGTGTGTGTGTGTGTGTGTGTGTTAGAATTCACTACAATTAGTAACAAGATAAATTATCCTATAATCCTGAGAAAACAAACTTTTCTCCAGATAATGAGAAACATAACTCAAGATCTTGAGAAAACCAGTGAACACGTTACCACAGCAACACAGAAATAAAAATGTATTTAATCTTGTCCTTTGCGGGCTTCCATAGAACTGAGCAAATATGACAGTTTCTACAATTTACAACCAGAACCACTCACATGAAACCTGCACATTACCTGAACTTACAAAAAATCATAATATAAACCACACAACTAGAAACACTGCCTGTCTTGGCTGAGCAGTAACTGGAAACTTTTATTTGATGTAATTCTTCGCTGATGATGTGACGCTGTGCTTCCTTGTTTTTTTAGAAACATTTTTCCATTGCTTTGGTTATAACTCATATATATATACACATATATATATACACATATATATACACATATATATGTATATATATGTATATATATGTGTGTATATATATGTATATCATATATATATATATATATACACATATATATACATATATATATATATACATATATGTATATATATATATATACACATATATATACATACACATATATATACATGTTTCATTGGATGGTGTACTAATGGTTTATTGGATGTTGGACTAATTGCTTGACCACTGTAGAAAAACCAGCAGCAGCAGAAATAAAAATCAAAGCTTGATTTGAGGGTTTCTCAAACATTTTATTTTTGCATGAAAAACAACAAACAATCATCTGAGCGCCCGGCATCACTGTCATCGACCAGCTGCACTGCACTGCAGCTTCATTGGGACAGGAAGTAAAGACCCAGACCTTCAAAACAATCCAAACACTGGAGACACAGACAGACCCAGTCCCAGTCCCAGACCCCCTTTCAGCACCCCCTAACCCTTAACTAACCATGACATTTCAAACTATCAGGAAAACATGTAAAAAGCACTTGCTGCAGATTTTTGTCCTTGTTCTTTATATATCCTACGGCCTGTGTGCTGGTCTTTGTTACCAGTGTCCAATACAAGTTTGAACTTGTGCTCCTGTAAAAGTCCTGGATTCATCAGAGTCAGTGTCTGATACACGATAGTTTCAGTGGCAGTAAATCCAGTCAGTGTGGTACAGATAGTGTCAGGTTTTAAAAAGTTAAAGTAGACAGCTGGACGTGTCAGAGACTCTCACAGATTCAGTGTTTATCTCTGAAACAGGTGCAGTAACATTTTGTTATGAATGAAAATAAAGTCTATACTAACAGCTGCAGGATTTGTGTCGTTAACAAACTGTCCAGTGTGGAAGATAAACATCTCAACTCATTCAGCATTCATCAAGTGACATGTCTTCAGCTTGTGTGTGCAGGGACATGGTGAGGACCTGCAACATGGTTGTTAGTCCTGTCTATATCTGCTGCTGTGCAACTGTAGAGACCAGATCAGACATTCATTTTAAATAGAAAAACAACATCAACACCCACAATTCAAATAATCCTGCACACAGTGCTACAACGTGTCAAAGAAGAAGTCAGAAAGTGATGGCACCTGGTAACTCACAGGTGACTTTATTCCCCATATCCATCAATCAGCCACAACCTTCACATGCCCTGCCTCAGTGTTTGGAGGTCCCTCTTGTGTCAACAAAGAGGCCTGGACTTCACAGACCTCTGAAAGTGTCCTGTGGACTTTCAGATAACGAGGCCTTCACAGATCAGACTGGTTCCCAGTGGACAGCACAGATGCTGGATCAGGGATCACACTGCCCTGCTCTCCGGCCTGATCCCACAGAGCATCTGCTGCCATCTCCTCCATGGGGAAATGACACACACTCAGTATGAACACACACAAACCCAGTAACCACCATGAGTACTCAAAAAGACACACGTGCTGATACTGGTGAGCGACTCTGTAAAGATTCACACAAAACCAACTGCCCAGTGTTGCAGCCACCAGTATGTCAGTGAATCCTGATGATATGAAGACCTGCCACACAATCAGCTCTATGGAGCTAGATCAGTCTCATAATTCACAAATGCACGCAGAAGGATTCACAAATGTAAATTGGGATTTATATATAAATGTATCTCAACACACAAATATATTTCAATGCACACACAAATATAACTTCTTACATTTATTCACGAATTGTTGAATCTGCATTTGTGAACCTCGCTGCATTTGTGTGTGAATCTTTTTGAGACTCTCCTGCCGTGTCCCGATCCACAAATGCATTTTTTTCAACAGGGAACAATGTGTAGCCAATCAGATGTCTCCCTCCTTTCAGCCAATCACAAGAACGTACCCCACGTGGGGGTGGGACGTACTTTTCAGCTGTAGACTTAAATAATAATGGACGACACATAGACTGTATAAAACTTTATATACAGTTTGTGGGACGACGCAAGGAAGCTCAAAAATCATAGATATCTATAGTTAACTGTCCAAACCGACCTTCTAACAGTAAATCTAACATATAGACAGACAATCATTCACTCTCTCATTCACACCTACGGTCAATTTAGTTTGATCAATTCAGCTAACCAGCATGTCTTTGGACTGTGGGAGGAAGCTGGACTACCCAGAGAAAACCCACGTATGCACATGGAGGACATGCAAACTCCACACAGAAAGGCCCGAGCCCAGATTCAAACCCAGAACCCAGAACTGTGGACCAACACATAGTTGGTCCACAGTTCCACGCCCAGGATGAATACCACATTGCTCCTCCTGAATCCAAGGTTTGACAACCTGACGGACCCTCCTCTCCAGTACCACTGAACAGACCTTGCCAGGGAGGAGTGTGATCCCCCTGTAGTTAGAACACATCCTCCGGTCCACCTTCTTAAAAAGAGGGACCACCACCCCGGTCTGCCAGAGGTAACGCCCCCGATGTCCACGCAATGTTACAGAGTCGTGTCAACCATGACAGCCCCACAACATCCAGGGCCTTAAGGAACTCCGGGCGGCTCTCATCCACCCCCGGGGCCCTGCCACCGAGGAGTTTTTTGACTACCCCGGCAACCTCGGCCCCAGAGAAAGGAGAGTCCCCCGAGTCCTCAGGCCCTGCTTCCTCACTGGAAGGCGTGTCGGTGGGATTGGGGAGGTCTTCGAAGTACTCCCTCCACCAATCCACAACATCCCGAGTCAGCAGCGCACCGTCCGCACCATAAACAGTGTTGACAGATCACCGCTTCCCCCTCCTGAGACGCCGGATGGTGGTCCAGAATCTCTTCAAAGCCGTCCAGAAGTCGCGCTCCATGGCCTCACCGAACTCCTCCCATGCCTGAGTTTTTGCCTTGGCGACCGCTGTAGCTGCCGTCCGCTTGGCCTGCCAGTACCTGTCTGCTGCCTCCGGAGTACCATGGGCCAAAAAGGTCTGATAGGACTCCTTCTTCAGCTTGACAGCATCCCTCACCACTGGTGTCCACCAGCGGGTTTGGGTATTGCCACCATGACAGGCACCGACAACCTTACGGCCACAGCACCGATTGGCCGCCTCAACAATGGAGGCACGGAACATAGCCCATTAGCACTCAATGTCCCCCACCTCCCCCGGGACATGGTTGAAGCTCCCCCGGAGGAGGGAAGTGAAGCTCCTTCTGATGGGAGACTCTGCCAGACGTTCACAATAGACCCGCACAATACGTTTGGGCCTGCCAGGTCTGTCCGGGATCCTCCCCCACCAACGGAGCCGACTCATCACCAGGTGGTGATCGGTTGACAGCTCTCTTCACCCGAGTGTCCAAGACATGAGGCCACAAGTCTGATGATACAACTACAAAGTCGATCATGGAACTGTGGCCGAGGGTGTCCTGGTGCCAAGTTCACATATGGACACCCTTATGCTTGAACATGGTGTTCGTTATGGACAATCTGAATTCCAAAATTAAAAATAAATGTGGAAATAAATACAAAAATAAATATATGAATAGAATTAAACAATCAATGAATAAAAACGCTCTGCTTTTATTTTTATTTATTTCATTCCTCCAGCATGAAATGCGTAAGGAAATGATATTCAAATGAGGGGGCGGGCCTAAGTGTGTCTTGGGTCGAACTATTTGCCGATTGGTTGATCGACGTGCAAGTGCAGAAATCGACTAGGTATGTCTGTCAACAGCCACAGCAAGAGCCCCCTCGGTGTGGTGTCAGGTGAAGAGAAACTCGGTTTAATAATCCGTTCCCTCCATTAAATAATTTGTGTCCTTGGTTTAATAAACCATGTCCTCCTTCAGCCACAGATGTCCAGTTGCAGCAGGAGAACCTCCGGACGCAGACCGCTTCTACCAGGTAACGTACAAAGTCCAGATTATCCACTTACTCTCATGATTAATACTGTATTGTGTTTCGCCACATCTGTCACCGTGAAACGTTGTGTTTATTGTGAAATTCCCTTGAAAACAAGACTCCGAGTGAGATGCTAACATTAGCTTCCCGAGTTTTGTTGTTAGTCAAACAGTGTCTGTGGCAGTGGTGGAGGAGTACTCAAACACTTTACTAAAGTACAAGTACAGATAAACAGACAAATATGCGCTCTAGTAAAAGTCAAAGGAATCAGTATTTGCTTTAAAATATACTTAAAATATAAAAAGTATTTCATGAGCACGGTGGCGTCACGAATCACGTGACTTTTGTTTTGCTAACCACATGGACGCACAGCATGCACGTTGTAGTCATTTCATAAACAAATATACATGTGACCGTGTAAAGTGTTGTCAGTTGATGTCAGCAAACGGTTAGCTACAACCAGGTTTAATGAAGCATGGAGTTCATTAATCAGAGTGGAACAATAACCAAGTTTTACTGAGAGAGCAGTCGCAGCTCAAAGTTGAAGTGTTAATGGTAACTGGTGTCCTTGGTAAGAAAAAAATTAAAAAAAACAGAAGACTGTTCAAATGTTGAAATGTCACCACTTTGTGTCCTATGAGAGATTTTAAAAATGTGCTGACTCTTTATTCATGTGTCACATGGATTGATGACTGTGTGCGTTGAGAGTTGGGTAAATTGTTTTCTTTTGGTAAATGACATGTGAAAAAATACCTTTGTGTGTGAAGAAGCAGCCAGACAGTTTGGCTTTGTGTATTCATTACAGGCATTGGACTGATAAATGTCAAACTGAACAAGCATCAGGGGACTACACAGCTACAGTGCACGGTGGTCTGGGTCACTCATGAGCAGGTGGTGACCCATGTATACTGTCCATGCCACACTATTGAAATGTATTATAGAAGGTACATGTTCATGTCAGGAAGACCTCTCTTCAGTGGGAGAGAGTGAGAGGAGAGTTACAGTACATGGTTAAAATGAATTATACAGAACAAATGGTTCACAGACACCCCAGTATTTTCTTTGATGATTTTTGACACTTTGTCCATTGTTTGATTGTAAAAGTGTAAATGACATGTTGGCCCTGAAGGCCCCACGGTGGTGACTGGGGACTGACGAGCAGCAGCAGAGGCCCGGCTCAGAGAGGAGCCTGTTGATTGAGACTTTCAGTAAATGCTGTTCAAATAAGTACTTCAGTGAAAAGCCAACACTTGGACGTCGTGTGCCTCAACCTGCTGCAACACAGGCTCCTCCCAGTGGTCCCGTCCAATAATGTGAAACTCAAGACGTTCACTTCATAGTCCATTTATTTCAAATAAGATAAATGTTGCCTCTTTCTTCCATCTCTTATGAATTTAACTCATTTCAACTAAGAGGCATCCAGAATACAGCATGTTGTGGAAATAAGTCCATTTTTACATTTGTATCTATGAAACAGGAAAAATACATTAATGCCTTTTTGTCAGCAACACTGCATATTATTACAACACACAAATTATATTCAGATTTTGTGTCCAGGAATATGCACTGGCATATCTGTGCTGGGTCTACAAATCAACACGCCGCAGAGCTGTGACGTCTTTCAGTTTTCTGAAATGTGTCCTATTATCCCTCAGGACACATCCAGCTCAAAGTTCAGCTCCAGCCAGTTTGTACTCTTTGGTTCTCCTCGTGCTACTTGTTAGGTCCTCTTCTCACTTCCTGAGTCTTCAGTCTAAAGGATCAGCCTCTGACCCAGTATCTTGCGGTTGATTTCAGCCAAGGCCACAGAAAAGACAAAGGCCTTCTCATCAGAGAGACTGGCATAGACATCCACCTCCTTCTCCTGTTTCTCTGTCAACACAAACACACAATCACACATTTCAATAAAGTACCAGTCTTTTGTTGCCCACCTTCAGAAACCTCAGCAGTGTTACTCAACTCGGCAACACACACACCTGAAGTATACCCTGGAAGTGCTCCTTCAGGCTGCTGTAACTAAGAGGACAGACTCACAACCAGACCTGTTGCACTGCTCACACCCACACACCACCTGTTCATAGATCATCAGATCATGAATAAAGAATTCAGTGTAGTTTGTGTGGTTGTCTTCATCACAGCATGAGGAGGCACAGAGCAGTGTGTGTGTCTCTGTCAGACTCCAGCATTAGATGTGTTACAGAGAGGAGAGCGACTGCTGTGACACAACAGGGAGAAGTCTGCACCTCCTGCACACACACAATGAGTGAGCACTGCAGCGCAGACTGAAGCTGATCAACGCTTCAGATTATTCACAAGATTTAAGATGAATACTAAAAGTTAAATACTAGAGGAATCCTAAATATTTAAAAACATCAAACAAAATAAATACATTTTAAAAATTAACAAACAAGTTAGAATTTTCTCTCACAACTGTTACAGCTCTTCTCAATCGTTCAATTCTTCAGTGTTTAAAAACAGTTCAAATGTCTGAACAGTTAGTTTGTTGTCACAATAGATATTTCTCATTGTTTCATGCCATTTCCAAATGTTTCAGTCCAATTATATATGACTCTGCACAAAAATCAGTTGTAATGTTTCACTGAACAAACCTGTTGAGTTGATTCTCTGTGAAACTCGTCTGTGCCGTCACAGGGAAAATGATCTGTTCACTTATTAAAATCAGCTGTATCTAAGTGTGTCACATGAGCTGAGTGTTTGTGATGTCACTGTCACATGAGCTGAGTGTTTGTGATGTCACTGTCACATGAGCTGAGTGTTTGTGATGTCACTGTCACACCTGCCAGTGACAGTAATGATCTGGAGGCACATGCATGCAGCTGGACATGCAACATGGAGAAGGTGCACAGTGGTATGTGTGGAACCAGTGTAGACTGGTTTTACAGTCTACACTGATCCAGAGACAAAACTGTATTTTCATGACTCTACTCTTCTACTATCGCTAGTTGTGTTTCCACCATCGCTCCTCCAGCTCTCGGTGCAGTCGCTGCTTAATCGGTGCTAAGTCTGGTCCAACAAGGAAGTGGGGCCAGAGGTGGCCCCTGTTTTAGCAGCTGGGGCCGGTTCTCGTGGAGGTGGAAACACAACAAACTGGGGCAAAGTCAGGAACTGGCCCAGAACCTGTTTGGTGGAAAAGGAGGAACAGACTCCGATCCCAACATCACCTTCTCTCACAGTCAGCTGGTGGATTCACCCTCAGGCTGCACACACTACACTGTGAACACTGTGAAACACTACCTGGGCAGCAACAGCTCTGTAATAACAGGATTTTTTTTAATGTTTGTTTTACCCTTTTCCTCTTCCTGTTTCTTCAGCCCCACGGTCTTTGGTCGGCCCCGTCCCCTTCGGATTGGATCTGATTGGCTGTTGGCTCTGGGTCTTCTCCTGTTCTCAGAGTCGTTGGTCAAAGCAGAATCAATCCTCTCTCTGCGGATGCGCTCTGTCCTCCTTCGTTTAAAGTCCAGCTTGTCTAGAGCAGGAAACATTCAGAAAATATACAACATATGACCATGACTCCTGTGTTCCACCAGATTAGCCTAACATCTGTGGTTTGTTCAGTCTGCTGAGGTCCTGGCTGGAGAAACAGATGATCTGTTTTCCAACCAGAGTAACAACTCTGGTGGGAAGAGTTCAGGTTGTCCCCCATCCACCTTTAAAAACAAGAACAATTACAACCTCTCGGATTTTTCTGATACAGAAGTTTGTTTTCAGATAATGGACTCACCTCCGTGTTCAACACACCCTCGGCTCTACATACGCATTTTATTCATTTTATTATTTGCTTGAAAAGCAGCAATATTTCTGAGACAGGACGTGAGCCCGTGTTGGGTCAGGATCTCAATCCTGAGGGGTAAAGAGTTCACGTGATAATCTGTCAGTTAGTGTGTTTACATGAGGTCACATTCACAAACAGATGTTTTGACAATATGTTAATTGTAGCCGTCTTCAGGAGGAAAAAGAACTGTTTTCAGAATTTATATTTAACATGACAGCACAGATAGTTCACTACACTACATGACATAAAAGGCTTACTGTTTGTTTCTCCTAGTTCACCAACAACACAAGAGTACACAAGAGTACACAAGAGTACACAAGAGTACACATGATAGGTGAGATTTCAGATGTAGTGTGCTCCTGTTGCAGTGTAAATGATTGTATTACACACACACACAGACACACACAGACACACACACACACACAGACACACATAGACACAGACAGACACACACAGACAGACACACACACAGACACACACACAGACACAGACACAGACACACACAGACACACAAAGACACACACACACACACACACACAGACACACACACACAGACACACACACAGACACACACACACAGACACACACACACAGACACACACACACAGACACACAGACACAGACACACACAGACACAGACACAGACACACACACACAGACAGATGGATGTATATCACTCCACTGATGAATGAGTCTTACCTGCTATGGCCGGAGGAGCGCGCTCACTTAACTTGGCGTTCAGAAGTTTTCTGCTGATGAAAACATAACCACACGGGCAGGACTTACACGCAACTGGAATCTGAAGAGAAGCAAACAGGACAAAGATTTATTACTGTCACTTACTGTCCAGCCTGGTTACAAGGGTCTGTTCACGTACATGTTAGTGTTGGGCTTTTGTTTTGAAATGGTAAAGGAAGTGTTGTGTTTGATTTCCCAGTGTAAAGCAGTGACTCTGATGTTGTCACGCACCCGTCAGGCCTGTACTGTTATGCTGGTCCATGATGCTGGTGTACTTTTGACACCACTGTAACTTATGCTGCTGACCTGAGCTGCTCCAGAACAGCTGATGTTTCTGACAACAGATCAAAACAGATGAAAGCAGCACCGCTGACCAATCAGATATCTTTGAAAACACCATCACCACTCTGAGGATTGTGCGGAGCTTGGTGCACAGAGAATGAAGCAGACGGGTTCAAAATAAATACATAGATACATTTTTAAAAAGAACAATGAAATGGCCTCTGAACAAAGTCTGTAAACACTCTACTCCTCTGCTCTGCTGCTGTATTTCCCTCATACCACTTATTTTATTCATGAAGATTATTATGGGATACATTATTTATAGTAAACACTAAATGTTGTTAATGCATGAAAATAATTCAACAAGCTACAGCAAATTAGACAAACTAATCTTTCATTGTTACTATGCTACCTGTTGCCATAGTGTGGTTGTTACTCTAACACGTGAAGACACCACATTCTGCATGTGTTACAGGAAACATCCTCAGACTTTCAGTAGAAATAAAACAGTAAAATCAAACTATTCCAACAGCTGTGATGAAACTCAGGATGGTGACTGTGGATTTACCAAGAAACTGTGACAGCAGCTGTCTGATGAAAAGTTACTGTTAGGTCCTGATGATCCTCCAAGTCAGGAATATGTATTATTGTCAACAATGCTTGGAGTTATCACTGCTGTGCCAAATGCATAAATATCCACAACTCCCTCTTTGGAGAAGCTATGAAATAAGACTCATGCAAACAGGTGGAGGCAACTATTACTGCAGTGTCAACATCCAATGTTTTATTCATGTACCTGTTACAGACTTTACTGCAGTAAAGTTATATTTTACATACATTTCAGTTTGTGACGGATATAAATTTGAGTGAGGAAAAAAAAGTTTAAAAAAGTTAATGGGTAAAAATTCATTCACCGAATTGTTCAGTACTTCTCTGCAGCTCTGCTTGTGAATCAGAATTTAAAAATAATAATAATGGGTAGATTTCACTCAAAGTGCTCACAGAGACCATTATCCATTCACAGCCAGTCATACCGGTGGTGCTAAGCTAAGCTAGCCACAGCTGCCCTGGGGCAGACTGACGGAGGCATGGCTGCCAGTTTGCGCCAAACCATCAATCAACATTCACACAGGGCAAAGTGTTTTGCCCAAGGGCACACCGACAATGACAAGGAGCAGGAATTGAACCTTCAGTTGGTGGACGACCGCTCTACCACTGAGCCGCTGCCATCCAATTTAAGAAGTTGAAACACAGCCGAAGGTTTAGGTCTACTCTCAACTGTACTGAGAACAGCCAGTGGTGAATAAAAAGCCAATGAGCTGAGAATTCAGTGGGATGAAGCTACTTTCAGTTTACAAACTATAGCTAATGCTGACACTAAACAACGTACAGCTGACGCCGTCACTGAACGAGGTCCAGGTATAGCTAATGCTGACACTAAACAACGTACAGCTGACGCCGTCACTGAACGAGGTCCAGGTATAGCTAATGCTGACACTAAACAACGTACAGCTGACGCCGTCACTGAACGAGGTCCAGGTATAGCTAATGCTGACACTAAACAACGTACAGCTGACGCCGTCACTGAACGAGGTCCAGGTATAGCTAATGCTGACACTAAACAACGTACAGCTGACGCCGTCACTGAACGAGGTCCAGGTATAGCTAATGCTGACACTAAACAACGTACAGCTGACGCCGTCACTGAACGAGGTCCAGGTATAGCTAATGCTGACACTAAACAACGTACAGCTAACGCCGTCACTGAACGAGGTCCAGGTATAGCTAATGCTGACACTAAACAACGTACAGCTGACGCCGTCACTGAACGAGGTACAGGTATAGCTAATGCTGACACTAAACAACGTACAGCTGACGCCGTCACTGAACGAGGTACGTGTTGTAATAGTTGTATAATCGCATCATTACACATGAGCCTGTGCTTGACTGTCACTTTTGTCATGACAGTGATGCAGTCAGAAAGGAGGCGCCTGCACCAAGTTCTGTTAGCATCACTGACGTGTCGCGTGGTAATGACAGTTAACCCATTTAAGCCCACCGGCAACAATAGTTGCAGAAGTCTATGCCTGTCATTTTCTACTCAAAATAAAAAATCTAAATGTTACTCATGTAGTTTTCTTCAATTACATGATAGTAGACAACTTAGAAAAAAGTTTTAAGA
>OOFC01024860.1:12468-25791 GCA_900323345.1 Pseudochromis fuscus | reverse complement strand
CAGAAGGAAACAAAGACACATTTTACTGCTGAAAATGGAAAATCTTCCTCTGAACTGTTTTGTGTCTCTATTCTGTTTTCCTCCTCACAAGACCAGGGAGCTTTTTAACTACAAGACGTTTCTCCTCCTCTCCTCTTCCTGCTCTCCTCCTCTCCTCTCCCTCCTGTCCTCTTCCTCCTCTCCTCCTCTCCTCCTCTCCTCTCCTCTCCTCTCCTCTCCTCTCCTCTCCTTAAGGAGATGAGCTCTCTTTACTTGTTTTCCTCACTAACTTTGTGACAGTACATTTTCCACAGGGGAAAAAGCTTCAATTAGTGTTGCTTGCTTTGTTTGACCAGAATTTATGGAAAACACAGTAACCTTGCTTTGTGTGTGGAAAACCTAGAGAACAAACTGTGTGTGTGTGTGTGTGTGTGTGTGTGTGTGTGCGCCATTTATCTTTTTTTATCATGTCTCTGCAGAGTTGAGCAGCACCTGTACGACAGTGCCTCCTTGACTTTGCCTTTGTGACTGTGTAAGCAGGCGTGTGTTGTCGTTGCTTCACCTCGGGTGTATCGCAGACACACCCAGCTGCACACTGTGCAGGAACCTGCTTGTATGCATGAGCGACTCTTTATTTTTGTCCCTCTACACAACATATATGAAAAGTGATGATACAAGGACACACCTTGATCTTTATGGAAACATCTGAAGTAAAGGTTTTAGTCAAAAACAAGTTGGTGATGACTCAGCGATGTTTGCATTTGCATGGATCTCACTGTGTCACTCTGTACCTTATCCAGGTAGGTGTAGCTCCACGTCTTTCCATCAGCGAAGACTCGGGAGATGATTCTCCCTTGACTGTCGTACTCCCACCTCTCTGTAGTCGGACCCCTCTGGAGCCCCGTCACCTGCCCCGTACTGAACACACACACACACACACACAAACATACACACACACACACACACACACACACACACACACACACACACACACACACACACACACACACACACACACACACACACACACACACACACACAGTTTGATAAGAGATGTTTTCAAACATTAAGTTTCAAAATAAAATGCCATGACTGGTTCTTCAGTGAACAACACTGCACACAGGCGGCTGTAAAACAACAAACCTGCTACTGGTGTGTCACAGTAAACGTCTGTTTCTGCCAGAACACAATGATTTCATAAACTCATGAACATTGTGTCTGTTACACAACATCCAGTTTATTCATGGAGTCTGGTCATTATTACAGATCTGACTCTCTATTGAATACTGGCTTTTATTAGAGGAAATACAGTCATAGAAATGTAAATGAACAAAAATATTCTAATGCAAATTCTACAATATCAAACAATTGCAGAATTTAAAAAATGTAATAAATGGTAATTTTGCACAAACACATCAACATGTGTAAGAGTCTGTGAATGTGATAGAAAAGAAAACATTGGTGAATATCACACCTGCCACATCATAAAAATGTACTGAACTGATCTTTGGATTTCTGTTGCTAAATATGATGAAATACGTTAGCAATATAAAAAATAAGTACACTGGTTGTTGTAGTACTCCTTGAGCTTTGCAGGTGCCCTCTGATGAGATGATGATACCAAGTTTGAGTTCAAGACCCTCCCCTTAGAGAATTTCCCTGAGTGAATGAAGTCTTGTCTTAAATCCAGGACCCTCTCTGCCCCCGGCTCGTGCAGTCTTTACTGACTATTGTCAAGTTGAGTAGATTTGTGGACACCCTAAAATCATAATAAATTCCCAGCTGGACTCACCTGGAGTACGTCAAGTTCACTGACAGCAGCTTGCTGCTGGGAACCCACAGCGTCGGATGGCCTTGGGTGTCATAGATGATCTTCAGCAGGAACTTCCTGTGGTCATCATAAATCTTCTCTGTTCGCAGAGTACGATCATAATCCACAGACAGCAAGTTCCTCCCATTCACCTGCAGGGGTGGAGACAAACATCAACAACACAGAACCTGAGCTAAATCTTCAAGTGTTTAAATGTGGTGATGCAGAGTCGGTGCAATGCTCCATTCAACATGGGAACTAAAAGACCAACATAGACCCTATGTGCTGCAATGTTGATGTAACCCCCTAAATAAAAATGATACTTTCTCCACTCAGAAAAACACTAAAGATAAATAAAATAAAATATGAAAGTGGAGAAACCAGCGAGCACAAAGTGTTTCCTTTCTGTTGCTGCCGAGTGGTTTTCAAGGAGGGAGGCGCTTCCTCTCCATAACATTGTTCAGTCTTGACCTTACTATGTAAAGTGCTCTGAGAGGACTCACTGCTACATTAATAAAATAAATGAAACTGAATGGAAATGACATAATATCCATTGTAGGACAAAGATCATAAAAGCTTTGAGGCTGCAGCAGGTGGAGTCCATCAATCCTCCAGCACAGAGGTGATCAGCGTTTCCTTTTCTGTTTGTATGGATTCTGTGCAGGTTTATCATCTTCACATCTGGAAACGCTGCTTCGGTCTTTAACTCTTGTCTATGCTTTGTGCTTTGGGTCCACACACAGAGCACATATGTTCTCATGACATGGTGTCAAAACTAACTCTGGTGTTTGTTTGCTGTAGGTTTAAAAAAACAAAACAAAACAAAACAAAATACCAAACCATTGGCAACCAGGCTAAACAAGCAAACAAGAAATAAATAACCTCAGGTGCTAAAGTCCTGTTAATAACTGGATGTTCTGCTGAATGTCGGTGCCTCAGCCTCTGAATTAAAATAAACTTTGGATCCAACAGCCATAAAACACTGTAGCATCATGGCGCCAGCTCGCCAGTCTTTATCGTTTTCTAAATGACACGCTGTTTGTTCAAACTCCAATTTACGAAGACAGATAGCCCAGGTCTGCAGCTGAAACTCACCTCCTGGATCCTGGAGGCAACAGGAAACACTATGAATGAGCCAATCAATTGTTTTAGAGACCTGTTTCATTAAAGAGAGAGTCTTGCTGGAAAATGTTCAAGAGTCATTTTTCTCATCTTTTCATTTCAGCCACTCATTCATTTGTAAATTAGCACCAGTTGAATGCAGTGAGGTGAATAAAAGGGGCCAGAGGAGGAGGATATTGGGAGGATGGCGAGTAGCCAGCTGGATGAAACCAGGACCATCTGGACGACGGCCAAAAGCTATGCAGAGCCTGAGCCGCCGCATATCAGGGGAAACAAATCATTCTGCAGATTGGCGTGGTGTATCCTGTTAATGTGGATCCAAGCAAACCAGGACTTTTATTTCAACGTCCTGCCAAACAGAACTTTCTGATTGTCCTCTTTGTGTTTGTTTCCTCTCTCTACACTGATACTGACGATGCTGGTGTCCTCACTGGACCCTTGTAGGTTAGATGTACATAAGTCTTTCTATAACAACACTCTCCTTCACCCCTCCCCCCCGTACTCCACACTTTATGTCCTTTACACCAATACATCACTTTCTGGCCCATTTGCAGCTTTGATTTTTCCCTCATGCATATTAGGCAGCAGAGAAGAGGGCAGCACGTGGACTTACAGTTTCAGAGGAGATCACCTTCAAACTGTTGGGATGAAATGTCACACCTGCCAAATGTTTCAGTTTTGATTTTTGGTGAAAGTTGGAACTGAACATTTACATGCATTTTACACATGTTATTGCCATTTTTTATGCACAGATTTAAGGACTAACATGTTAAATGTAGCAGGGAATGAGCTCCCAGTACTGAACTGGCAGGAACATCCTACCATCCATACATTATTGACAGAAGTGACAGCAGAAGACGCAGTTGCTGAACAAACACATGTAGAGATTAAAAATCCCATCAGCAACCGTCCCACATGATCTACTTATCTTATAAAAGTTGCCAGTGTTGACATTTCCTGTCTCACAGTTGATGTCTTCATTATTTTATCCAACAAGCTGTTTAACATACAGTTTCTCATTAACTGGTATCTTGTGCACAATGTGGCGTTCCTCAGCCGGATTAGCACAACATATAAAAACAGTGTGGATATTAGCATTTTGTGGAAAGGCTGGATAAAAGTTCACGGCTGTTCATCAAGCCCCCACAATTACCCCATCATCATTACTGGCTTAAATTGGCATCTTGCTGCTGCTGTGAGACAGCTGGACTGTCATTGTGTTAGTGAAGACAAATTGTCATGCACATGAATCACCAGGTTTACACCTGACATGCAAACAGCATACATTTATGCTCACCTCTGCACACACAGTTACAAAAACACATCTACCAACAAGCCATTATTACTGGCTCACTCACAACACTGCCCATTACCACAGAGTGGACCACACACGGTGCAGCATTCATTAAGGTTTATTGGAGCATGTTGAGAGTGGCACTACTGTGTGGATCAAACCCTCCAGAGGCCACACCACTGCACATGTTTCCTCCTAATAGGCTTGGCTACCTAGTGAGTGTTTCATATGATATTCAAGTATGTGCAGATACATCACTGGTCCTCCTCTCTTTCTGAAGAGCCTGTAAGGACACAGCTCCTCTGTAATCATCATCACGCAGATGTGGACAAAACCACCTGAGTAACATGACTCAGACGTTTGTCTTCCTGAAGCAACAAGGTGCAGGGTTTACATGTAATGACCTGCTGAGTCCACCTGTGCAGACTCCTTCCCACAGTCATGCAGGTCAGATTGTGGGTGTGGATGTGATCATCTCTATAGTATGAGCTCACCCTGTGCACCTGAACCCCCCTTCTTCCCACTGTGAGCTGTGGGTCAGTGAAGCTCTCAGACCTCCTCATTGTGACAGAGGGTGAGGCAGTTATCAATCATCCCTGAACTGAGGAGGCGATGGTGCTGCGACTCAAAATAAAAAAATATGAGCTAGAAAATGACTGTGAGTGTGTTTTTTCCAACATAGTATTTTAGAAAATGTCACATTAAAGTCTTCAAATGTGTGAAAATATAATGTTGCTATGGATACAGTGAGTTACACTGTGGGCTGCACCGCCAACCTATCAGAAGCTAAATCAGTTACTGGCTTCGATGTACACATCGGCTCAGATGTCTTATTTTTGGAGCAGCCTCTGTGCCAAACATTTCTAAAAACTCTGATACCACAGCTCATTCTGTGTCTTTATATATGTCTGAGAACATCTAAATACAGGAGGTGGAGTTTGGTCAGAAGTAAAGTGTCGCCATCAGTTCTACAATAAATATATGATTACTTAAAATCCACATGGACTCATCTCATTTTCAGTTAAAGAACATTAATTTAATTCAAACCCATTTCTGTTGTCTCCTGCTGATGGGAAGCATCAGATGCAGAGCACTCACCCTGAGCTTCCTCCCGAAGACGATGACCTTCCCTCGGGTCTGCTCCTTCCTGAACCTCCACTCCACCAGGTTCTGACCGTTCTCTCCCGGCAGGGTCATGTTGCGTCGGGCTACAGTCGGGTTAGCAGCACCTAAACAAACATAAAACAACACGTGAACCACAAGGATATTTTTGGTGAAAAACAAACAAAAAACTCCATGAATGAAATAAAATAAAATACAAATAATCTAAAAAAAATGCATGAACTTATTCTGTGCTGTTCACCAGTGACATCTGCTTGTTGTCTGCTACTCTGTTACATTTGATTCCTGTTTTGAAGTGGTTTCACTTCACTGCAGTGTCCCACAAACTACTTTACAATCAGTGACAAACTTTCTGATTACTCTGGTACTCTAATACTATGAGCTCAGTTCACTCTGCAACATGCTACATGGACGTGGAGTTTTGAATTTGAAGGAGTCTCCAGCCACTCTGGGAGGTTAAATTTATACCTGCCATTAAAGACCACTTTAACTTTTAATGCTTCTCCCTCAAGACTGGGTTTGCATGTGGTTTAAATATTACATTAAATCCATGTAGTGCCAATCGCAGGTACTTTTCTTTGTGACTAAGCATTTTCCTAAGTATGCTGCAGAGCTTTAGCTTTGAATCATCATATAAAATGCAGCCTGCACTGACTTCACGTCACACATCAATCACCGTGAGCATCACTTCAGTATTTACTGTAGTGAAAGTTATATGGCTGCAGGGTGGGGGCTGCAAATGCAGGATTGTAAATAACAAAAAGTCTGCACTGTATTACCACACAATAAATAAAACCACACTGACATCAATAAAAGCAGAGAGATCACCTGCTGTACATGCAGCACATTTAAGACTGAACGTAGATTTTTATGGTGTGTTTGAGTCTCAACATGTTTAAAACGGGTTAGAACCAATGTGAAGTGTGGATGCTGAGCAGTACAATAAAGTGTGATAGAAGTAGTACAACCAGACAGATGAACATCATAAAGACATTAAAATGAAATCTTAAAAAACTGGTACTGACCAATTTATGGCTCATAAACATATCAACATATCGCATCATACTTTACATTTGACTTGCCATTTAACAACTGATTACAACACAATCACTTGAAGTCAAACCTCTGATACATTCACGGTTGTGTGCTGACAACACACCTGCCAGTATATGGGGCTCTGTCTGGTAGTGTGTGTCCATCCCATTGGCGTAGATGACCCTCAGTGAGTGGTCATTGCCGACTTGGTAGCTGTTACGAAGCTGGTCTGTAGACAGAGAGACAGTTATCATGAATGAACCATGTTATTATTATTATTACATCACAAAACTCAAGGCATTTACTCAGCTGCACAGTACTAACACTGGACTGAACTGAGGGTGAAGGAGAGAAAGACAAAGACAGGAAAGTGAGAAAGAGGGAGAGAGGGAGGGAGATAAAGTGATAAATGTAAGGAGAGAAACAGAGCAATTAATTTTTGAGGGCAGCGTTTGAACCTGCTAATGGAGCACAGAGCAGGTATTAACATCCCCCAGCCTCTTTTAATTAGGTTCCCCTTGACCTCTCACAGGACTAATGGCCGTATGTGTGCAAGCAAGACCGAGAGAGTGTGAGGCTGTGTGGCTGTTTTACATTTTAATTCCTCCTTCTTTCTAATACACCATCAGGTAAATGATTCCTCATCAGCTGTCTTTTTACCAAGTCATCAAAGCAAAACCTTTCATGATGAATTTATTGGTGTAATTTTGTTCCAAAGGCTCATTAAAAAAAAAAGTAATTACTGTATTCATTTTTAGATTTAGATTTATTTCATAAATTTCTACTCTGCAATGAATTTGTGACACCTTGTAATTATTTTTCTATCATGTTTTAGAAAAACTAGAATACAGCAGAGTTGGTCAGCAAAATTCTTATTAATAAATGAAACTAAAAATCTGAATCCAATTATTGTACAAGGACATTTAAGCCATTTTGAATCCATCCAAAATGAAATTCCTGTAACATCAAGTGCAGTGTTACTCTGCTCATCCTTCACTCATGCCCACATCAATTTTCCAGCACAAAAAGAAAGCTTTGTAAAATGCACAACAGACGTAGCGTATTACAGGCAGCCAATGATAATGCGATGGCAGAAGCATTTACTGTATTTGTCCTTGCAGAGCGTTATTGTCAAACCCTGTTATACCAACACGCTCTCCTGTTTTCACAAAGCAATCAAAACCCCACAGCACAACACCACAACATCATTATGACAGAATACAGCAGCTGTATTAGTTTGTTTACCAGTTCTGGTCTGAACCTACGTCTAATGTGATTCCACATTTCCTAGATCACTTACACACACACACACACACACACACACACAGCGCACACACACACACACACACGGTTTAGATGATAGCAGGGAGGAGCAACAATAAATAATGTACGTGAATTGATAGAGAGGATTGCTACACTTGTCGATTGCCTTGAATAACTTATTACGTTCCAATCAATACTGCTCTGCTGCTCTGTTTTCCCTCGCACACCGGGCACATGTAGCTGGCTCTGAAACAAATCACTGCTCTGGCACCAGAGGCCTCCATTCAACTGGCTCATTAGTTCAGATTTAACAAGAACTCCAGTGGTAAATTATTGTTTTCCCTCACTGTTTAGGATTGAAGGTGTGACCTGAAGAATGATGAGAAAACACAAGCTTTTTTTGAGTGATCACAGAGGATCCACAGACAGATCGATCCACGACGTGCACACTTCATCATCACAAGTCTATTCTTAAAACTTTTAACTAGGAGATGGGATATTTTAAATGTTGTCACACATGCTGGTGTAATAAGAAACATTTCACAGTAAACACATCAGAGTGCTTCTAAAACTAAAAGTGGAGATACCTCAACATGGCTTTTATTGTGAAGTACTCACAGGAAGTTTTAGGTGACGGTTACTGGCAGCAGTCTGTGTTAGTAGTTGGTGTACATCTACATTTATGCATTTTAAAACATATATTCTTAAAATTTGATTCCTTGTTAGCAAAGAGCTGCAGGCGCTCACTGCAGCGTTGGCATATATCAAACCTCCAGTACATAAAATCAATGGCTACAAGGCCTTTTCCAGCGTGTCACATGGATTATAAGAGAGGGATTGCTCACTGTCATCACACACAGCTTTGAGGCTGAACACTGATAAACAGCAGCCCAGATGCCCATTATGTGCTCAATGTCTTCTCAGAATAAAATCAACCAAAACAACAACAAAGCTGAAAACAATGAAAAACCCAAATTATATTCAGATCTCCTTCAGTACATTTTTTTAGTACAATAACCAGCTGTGTTGTCATGAAGGAAACAAACAACAAGACCATCAGTCAGAAAGTGTGCATCATGCCACCTTGTATTTCCGTACGCCACAGGGCTGCTGCACGTTGGCTTTGCTGCATCAAACAGATGAAGCTGTGAAGAACTATGGCTGCTTCTATATACCAGTGTTGTTAATACTCATTTTGAAATCACCTGAACACATTCATTCATTATTCAACAGGTCTAAATATAAAATTTAAATGCAGCTTTGGCCACATTAAATGTACTGGAATGAATGACAGTGATGGTAGCTACTGAGATCAGCTGTCCTGACACCTTCCATATTTAACTATGTTGAATAAGGCATTTAAAACCCAAAAAGGGAAACAAAATATTCAACTTAATATAAGTCTTGCCAGTGCAAACTGAGCATAGACTGCATACAGCTGGGTGCTCTGACTTTAGCTGTGCAGTTAGTCAGTGTGTCCTAAAGTTCAAAGATTAACAAACACAAGAGGAACTAAATCATCAGAAATATGTCACAAAGTTACTACAAATTCTGATAAGTTACGGCTAAATTTGGACCAAGGAAATCTTTAACCATCTGGCAGTTGGTGACATCAATATATTATAATATATATTGTAATGATCTGGAGTGGCCCACACCAGTGATGATGATGTAGGTTTGAGACCAAACAGCCTTGGGTCTGAATATTTCTGAATCACAATCACCCATCTGTGAATGAAATAAAAACCAGGTCCTGTTTTCAAGTAAAAACAGTGGGACAAAATCATCCAGGAGAAATCACTTTGCAAGGCACTTGCAAGATAAATGGCATCTCAATGAAACTTCCTCTCTCCCTCTGTCACATCCTCACATGCTTGTGTAAGCACCTTACCCTGCACCAGAGTGTAGAAGGAGTCTATTGAAGACAGGTTGGTTGTTATGGAAACGTCCTCATCCCTCCCAGACGTCTCAATGTCCACAGCAACAGCCCCTGACGACATGTCGCCGTGGAGATTGGTTACCACACCAGTGGGGAAGGTCACATTAGTCAGACGACCCTCGCTGTCATAGCTACAAGGACAGTGAGGACAGAGGAGGGGGGGACATTAGTTACTATTACTGTAATGTGCTACTCGCAAAAATACTTCAATCTGCATGACACACACACACACACACACACACTGGCCATGGTCAGTTTCTTAAAGCTTAATATGCTACACTTAGCTCTGTGAATGGGTAATGCTAATGAAGGCAGCATTTGAACCAGATCCAGCCGGCGACAGATACAACCTGGGATTCATTTAACTGTACAATGTGGATTTTAAGGGTATTTCAAAATGTATGTTGCTGGTTTGAGAAGATAATTTTATTCTTTCAGAAGAGCTGGAAATCAGTTTTCCAGTGTAATTCAATCATTTCTTTTCTTTAGGAATACACTCATAGCTGTCTGTCCATCCATCCCTCAGCAGGACATCCATGCTCTAAACTACAACCACAGTGACGGAGCTCACTCATAGAAGGTAGTCCAACCGATTTGGATGCTCTTGGTAGCCAGCAAGCCACTGTTGCCATGGTAACTAAACAAGACCAGTTCCTGACCCTGAGCCGTGAGAGTCTTCAGACCTCCGTTAGTCCCAATGGTCAGCCAGATGACCTGCACACACACAAAATTACACATAGCCACAGGCAGTCAGGGTTGTGTGTTCATACTCTGCCAGTGAACCCAGTTTTCTGACAGTGTTTTGGATCCTTCTTGAAATTTTTGTGAGAATCATCCCAATATTCGAAGGTATAATGAAAAAGAAGTTCTGGTAAACTTTGAAACTTGCATGTTACATTTTTCATCTCACCACCGTCGCTGGACCATTAATTCACAAGCCCAGGATCCTCACAGTCCGAGTGTCACATATGATTTCTTTAGATGGCTGATAACTTATGAAAAACACCAGTAATGATTTGGTATTAAAAATCCCAAATGGGTGAAACCTTTTAATATAATGAAAGCTCACATATGAAAGTTCATTCTGATGAGTTGTGTCTTGAAACTAGGCAGAAAAAAAGAAGAAATACTGCTCATCTCACCTGATTGTCAGGGGCAACCACACGTACAGGCATCCTGTTGGTGTCTCTACGGATACGGAGTGTGTTCCCACTGCTGTCTGTCACCGCGGTTACATCCTCCTCATTGCTAGTAGTGAATATAGGGGAGAAAAAAATGACTTCAGTTAAAATTAAGTAACCCCCTCCCTCCTCACACACACACACACACACACATACAAAAACCCCAGAGCAAAGCACTGCAGATGTTTTTTTCTTTGCAAATCAAATACATGTTCATTCCCACACACCCACCTGTAGCTGAAGTTGAATTTATAGTCTCCAGTGACCAGAGACATGGTGAACTGGTGAGTCCCATTTGCATCAAACACGTACAGCTCCTGAGACGCTGGAGAAGCCACTTCATAGGAGCTGGGACCTGAAGCCAGAGAGCCTGAAAAAACACACACAAAGTGGGAGAGACTTTCGACTTGCTCTTGTGTACTTTAGTTTGTTTTATTTATTCTGAGAAATTTCATTATACTATTATGCTTCTGGTCAAACTTTGCAAAACTGTTTCCCTACATGTTGCTTACAAAGTGAATGTAAAACTGCAGAGTGATTTGTGAGCTTATGGGGACAATTACGGCCATATTTAAACATTATAGGACTGTAATGAATGACACAGCCACAAAGCACTCAGTGCAAATACATCATGCATTTGAATAATGCCACCATGACACAAGAAGCTCACCATAGTGTGAATAATATTGTAATAAAACATCTGTGTGTTAGTTAGTTATTACGCTGTATATGTCCGTACCAGTAGGTGGCTGGTTGCGTCTGATGGCTCGAATCCGGATGTTTCCCAGGTCAGCCACATACAGTGTCCCATCCGGAGACACCACCAAAGACGAAGGACAATTCAGCCTGGCATCTTTAGCATAACCGTCCCCAGTCTGATAGCAGTCACAGTTAGCATCGTTCTGCAGAACAGAGAACAGCAGCAAACAGAGACAAAAGACATGATTGTCAGTGTGATTTCATCCCCATCATCGTTTGGCTGTGGTGGATTCATTTTGAACTTGGTGGGTTTGGTCAGCTGATCAAAGCAGTTGTATCATAACCTCAGGCCTGACCAGGCCGGGTGTATCTGTAGTGTAGTACCTTGCAGTCACAGTCAGATGGCGCTCCAGCTAGATGGGTAATTTCTCCATCAGTTGACACCTGGTGTTATAGAAAAAGTGAAACAGAAGTCAAATACTTTGTACAACAATACCTGTCTTTATAAAAACGACACTCTCAAAGCATTTGAATAATGTTCCTGCATTTAGGCCTCAAAGCAGAACTAACTCATGTGCACGAGATACAACCAGACATGCTAACTCGAACTGAATTTCCTGGTCCAGTTTAAGGTGGCATAACGTCTGTGGCTGGTAAGATTTTTTACATATTTATCTGGTGCGTACTAGATATCGGCACTTTTTTTTTTCCTCCATCAAAATAATTTTTTCTTCATGTCCCTTTAGGGGCTCTGTGTACAACAATGATGGTTAGGGAAGTACTTTAGCTGAAATCTGAGGGTAAAACATCTTCACTCTGCCCCTCTTCAGTTACCACCACTGCAGCTTCAGGTCATCTGACAACCAGGAGATCACTGTGAATGAACGAGCTGTGTGTCCTGCAGAGTACCTGTCGAATACGATGGATTTTCTTCTCATCTGTTTCTGCAATGTAGAGGACACCGCTGTAGGACAAGGCAACAGCTGTGGCTCCTTCCAGCATGGTCTGCACAGCTCTCTTCCCCATGGTGTACTCGATACCAGGCACCTGGCAGTGCATGGGACGACCTGCTACAATACGAACCTGAACAGACACACACATGCATGAGTGTTAGTTCAAACTGAACGAACACTGAAACCCAAAGAAAAAACAATAATCAGCAGGAAATCTGTAAAAGATGTGTGGATATTACCTGTCGATTTTCAGTAATCTGCAGCACAACATTGTTGTCCAGGACATAGATGGAGTTATCCATGGGATTGATGGCTAGGTCTGTGGGCCACTCTAAACGAACCTGGAAGCAGAGATAATAAAGAGAAAAGAGATTCACTCCAGTTTGACCAGTTGAAACACTTATCTTGTATTTTATGTGTTTCCTGGTTCAGTCCTGTCAACTCTGTTTATGTGAGTGACCTCCAGGTTGAATAAATACTCAGGGTGAGCCACGGTACTGTCTGATAACTACAGATGGCTTTAAGACCACTGAGGTACTGAGGGGGCATCAGGGGAAAATAAATGAAAAACTGTACAACATCTATAGTCAAAGGTTTATATGAAGAGTCAAGTTTTCATTAAAAGTTTATCATAAAACAAAGCAACAGGTTATAATAAACATAAAAGGAAGGGGGAGCACTTAACTACCTAATGTTTAATTTCTCATATTTGGTAATAATTGTGTGTATTTTAACATGATTAAGACCTCAGCAACTTGTTTCACATGGAAATGAGACACAGACACTGTTCACACACCAAGAGCCTGCTGCAGAAAGGGGATGAAGACTCTTGTGTGATTGCTGCAGTGTGTTTGGGATGATGGTCAAGTTGGAAAATTCCTGCCAAGCATCTTGAGGCCAGGAGTCATCTATTCAATCATTATTAG
>OOFC01024859.1:0-18855 GCA_900323345.1 Pseudochromis fuscus | reverse complement strand
GCAGTTTGCACAAAGACAAATGTTGAATAAATAAAGGTGTTTACTAGTTCCCTCCACCAAGGAGGTTATGTTTTTGCCGGGGTTTGTCTGTCTGTCTGTTGGTTTCCAAAATAACTCTAAAAGTTACAGATGGATTTTGATGAAATTTTCAGGGATTGTCCAGATGGGGATAAGGAACAAATGATTAGATTTTGGAAGTGATCCGGATCACCGTCTGGATCCAGGAATTTTTTGAAGGATTCTTTAACATTGGGAGATAGGACCATATGCAACATTTATGCATATGACTCCACCAAAAATGGTCAAGACACTTTGAAAAAAAATACAGGACAACTTTCTAACATGGTCTACAATATATCAAAGATTGATCTGGATAAAGGAATACTTTTGGATAATATGATCCAGAATATGAAAAAAATCGATCTTTGAAACTTGCATCATAAAAAAACAAACGAAGCTAGAAACATGCAACAGACATCTTTAAACAGCCACGACGCTGTGGAGCTAATATTGATATAAATAAACACAAGACTAATACTAGTAATATCTTTGGTGGAAGTCACAATATGGAAGGAAATGGAGGTCGGCGCTCTCCAAGTGCTTTTCTAGTTACTACTGCTTCCTTCTCCCTTGCATCTCTTACAGCAGGTGTTTGCTGCCCCCTACTGGTTCACAGAGAACCAGTAGGGGGCAGCCTTTATAAGAGAAGGATTTTTTTTACAGATTTCTGGATTTTTTCATTTAAAACTACATCCTCTGATCTTGCCTGAAATTGAATCATTGATGCTTTTGGTAATACCCCATCGCTCGCTCTCTCTCTCTCTCTCTCAAAAAAATAAATCATGGAGGTCTGTTCAGTAGTTTTTCTGTAATGTTGCTAACATGGAAGTATGATGGAGTCAAATGCCAGATTAAGAGGGATCTTTAAACTTGTATAAAAATTTGCGAAATCTCTAAGTGTTCTCGGTCTCTTCCCCAGGTGGTGTACAAGAACAATGATATCCGTCTGGAGCTCTCCCGCCTTGCTCGCATCGTCGACCCCAAGATGAAACTCCAGGGCGACGTGGTCTTCAAGTGCGAAAACGTCCCAACTCTCGACCCTATTAACTTTGAGACCCCGGACTCTTACCTGGCCTTGCCCAAGTGGAACACCAAACGCGTGGGCTCCATCTCCTTCGACTTCCGCACCTCCGAACCCAACGGGCTAATACTCTTCACCCATGGGAAACCCCAGGACCGGCGGGATGCAAAGGGCCAGAAGAACAACAAGGTGGATTTCTTTGCAGTGGAGCTGCTGGATGGAGGGCTGTACCTGCTGCTGGACATGGGCTCTGGGACCATCAAGGTCAAAGCCACCCAGGCGAAGGTCAATGACGGCGCCTGGCACCATGTGGATATCCAAAGAGACGGTCGCTCAGGTAAGAACGGAGAGAACAAGGAAGGAAGAGAAACAGGTTTAAAAGGAAATAGAACATTTCAGAAGTCGTAACTGAGACTTCACAGATGGTTAACATCCCCGCCACAGTTTATAAAAGTTGTTAAACTCAGATCAGCTCTGTGCTTTGGGAAGGCGCCGGGGTCTCGTTAATGTCACAGTTTTTCATTTTTCTCTTTCACACACACACAAACACAAAATACAATGAAAATAATGGCTTCAATCAGGAAATTGAACTCCTGGCTCAATTAAAAATATGTTGCCTTTGGCTAAACAGTAGAGTTTATGAATTTACAGGCAGAGTGCTGACAAGGCAACTAAGTCCGTCAGGAACAGAGTCATAAAAATGAAAGAATCAAAGGTATGCAACTACACAGTATAGCCTCACATACAGAGTGAAGTAGAACTTTTTATATTTTATTTATTGTATTACCATGGGGACTTCGATTTTATTAAGTTATAGTAAGTGAGTAGCATCATTCATTGGTCCACAGCTGTTTTAATTATTCATTAATGGCTATTGATTATTTCCTCAGTTTACCAGTGGTCTGGTTTCTAAAATCCCAAAAATAATGAGAAATGATCAGTTATCTACAGTATTGATAATGCTAGTAGAACAAGTTTTAATGTAATTGTTTGTTAAATTTCAAATTGGGAAAAACTACTGCAGTACCACAACACTGTAGAGAATAATACCAGCTGTAAGACTTACTACATATTTTGGTTTTTTTCGTGTATCACAACCATGTAACGATGTAAACCTCCTCGATATATTAATTTCAGTGATGATTTATTGCAGGGATAAAGCCATACCTCTCTCTAGATAGCTACCGAGTCTATTTCCCCCTTGCTTCCTTCCATCTGTATGTCCTCTGACCTCAAAACATGGCCAAATACACAGAAAGTATTAGAAGAAGATTATATTAGAGAGAGGGGTTAGAAACTTCTGTTGCCTTGAGCTCCAAACCCAACACAATCTCTGCATTAGGTGAAATCCTCCAGAGGACTCGGTTGTGTTAGTCGGCGTTACAGCCTGTGTTATATATCAGGTTAGAGCAGCCAATTTAGCCGTGTGTCAGGGCTCGCTGCTTTGATTAATCACCGGCACAGCCCCCAGTGCGATAGCAGAGCAGAAAGTAGGATTTTCACTGGGAAAAAGAGGAATGAGACAGATATATGGATACCAGACTGAGGGATGGTTAAGAACAGGCATAATCACACTTGTGGCTTGAGTGAAATGTTAATCGAAGTTGCGAGTGAATTAAATTCCTTGTCTGCAGAGGACTCCAGCGAGGATGTCTCTCTTTAGCTGCAAGGTGAATATAACATAATGTGACTCATATCTCAGTGTTTTCAGACAAATTTAGTCTTTGTGGAAAAAACGGATCTTTTTACCTGTTGTGTTTACTTGACCTCAGTAAAAACTAAAGGAGAGTCAATCTGTAATATTTAGGTCCGAAAATGACATATTTGAAGAATGGGCTGAGAAGTATATTTCCTTCATTCATTATGTTTTAAATTAGAGGCATGTTTTGCTATAAATTAAACTTTACAGCATGAGGAAACTGAAGTGTACTTTGGTTGTTTACTAAGATCTGTTACTGATTTGGGGTTTGTGGTGGAAAGTAAAGAAATGGACGAAGAAAGCAACAACTGGACAAGGCATAGTTCAGTTGTACTGATGCCACTATAAGAAAACAAGATTATTTTTCAGGAAGGATCCTGTCCTCTGATCTTACCATAGGCTGTATATATAATACACAAAGTTAACATGATGTCACCCATTGGTTTGTGGACTCTTTTGAATCCAGGAGTTTCATATTTGAGTATCACCTTGTTGTCAGGACTGATGATATTTGGATATTCCTCTTTTTCAGGCCCAATATCTACTTAATAATGATTTATTTTTTTAGGTGGACCACAAGATCACTTGATCTGTTAAGTCATTTGTTCCTTGAGTAATGTGTAATGTTCAGAAGCTTTTCCATTATATTGCTAACAATCAGTCAAACTAATTAACTGACGTGAACGAGATGAAAACATAACCTCCTTGTCAGGGGTAATGATGAAATTGTGGTAGAGAAAACAGAACCTGTGCAAATGATTACCATGTGGTATCAGGCTGGTGTTGATAGTAGCATACACAGTGACCTTGTACCTTGAAGTGGTAATTTTGTTGTATTTTTCCCTGTTGTGTAATTTTGTGACTCAAATAGGGCCCACTGAAGACAGTGTTAGAAAGTTGGTGATCAGTGCAATTTCAGCTGCCAAGCATAGGTTTGCACCTCCACCCACTCACACCAGATTCTAGCACAGAGTCGTGTGCTGTGCTATTTCTGTCGGCTTCTTTTGACAACTTTGCAGCCCGAGCATCTCCACTTTGTCAGAAGTTTTGGATTCAAAATTACCCAAACATCTATTATTTTCACCTCTGTCTTCACTTTGATGAAGAAAAAAGGGGCCGTCAGTCTCAAGTACAGTAAATAATAGCAGTGAAGTTCACGTGTTCAGTGGAGTTTCAACAATTTAGCAGAAGAAGGTGCTTTTTTGTGGCAATGAGGAAAATTTGACAGATCATTTGATCAATAAGAGACTTCATGTCCTACCACTGCATGACATCTGGATATGTATCTTGCACTAATTGCTTCATTCCCCCCACAGGCATCATCTCAGTAAACAGCCGTCGGACCCCTTTCACAGCCAGCGGGGAAAACGAGATCTTGGACTTGGAGGGAGATCTTTATCTGGGTGGTCTGCCTGACAACCGGGTAGGTTTGGTGCTCCCGACTGAGCTGTGGACCGCTATGCTCAACTACGGCTACGTGGGCTGCGTCCGGGATCTGTTCATCGACGGACGCAGCAAGGACATCCGGCAGATAGCTCAGTCGCAGAATGTGACCGGCATCAAGTCGTCGTGCAGTAAGGTGACGGGGAAACAGTGCGACAGCAGCCCGTGCAAGAACAACGGGGCGTGTAAGGAGGGGTGGAACCGCTTCATCTGTGACTGCACCGGGACCGGCTTCTGGGACAGCACCTGCGAGAGAGGTGAGGCTCCTTTTCACTCATGTCCTTTGGGTGTTTTCTCTTTTTTATAGTGATGGTGTTAAGTTTTTATTGGCTCTGCAAGAGGGATTATTGATTTGTTAGTGAAACACCTTAAAAGAGGGTAAAGCAGCTCTTCTTTTATGTGATAGAGGCTGTTTTATCAGTGAGCTTACAGAGTAGTGTTTGAACTTTTTTAACGGAAAGTGTTAAATGTTGACAAGGACATAGTTTTACGGGATTTCGATGCGTCTGCTCTCCTGAATGTGACGGCGGAGTGACAGTGATGTACCTGCTGTTTGCTAACAATAGCTTTTCTGAGGAAGAGGACAGTCCTCTGTTTCACTGTGACTTGGGACACTTTCCTCACATTATTTATGGAAGCTTTGCTGAAAGATTTAATAGGATTTCACTTTTCTGCCAAGTGGTTTTCGAAGCCCCCCTTTTTTTTTTTTTGCTGGAGAAGGTTTTGGAGAAAAATTGAACTTCTCCCAGCTGGTTAAATGGGCTCTCCTTGTCTGAGTTTTAAGAGCTTGGCTGCATAAAGTTTTTATGAGACGGCGGAGATAGGGACACTCCAAGCTGTGGGAGAGTATGTTATCGGACTATTGTTCGGATTGTTCATGACTTTTTCACTATTTTACAGAGATTTCTGGGGTTCTGTTGAGGGCTTTAAGTACTTTCCTAAGACCTTGAGGTCTGTAAAGAATCACACTTGCATGAGAAATAATGAGCATCGAGAGAATAGGTTGTTAAAGGCAGTAGGAAGTGTGACTATAGGAAGGGGGATAATAATGTGTGATTAACAAAGGGGAAAAAAAAAATCTTAACATGTACCTCACACTGAACAAGGTGTATTGTACAGATTATGTATGGAGGATACATTTAGGTGGAGACTCCTCTTTTTGTGTTGTTGATTCTGTCGATTCAAGTCAGAGCAACCTGCAGCGAAACCTCCTCCAGTAGCTTTTCCTAGAAGCAGGTGAAATTCAGGTTGAAGTGAAGCACACCACAGAGATGCATGTTCAAAATGCACAGTCATAAATAATTTTTTAACCAAAACTTAATATTAGATTGCAACAATGTGCAGAACATTGTTGTGAAAAAGCTCAACTTCCAGTGGGAGTCAGGTTTAGGATCTGGTTCTGTCTGATCGAGTTAACCTCGTCTTCGCCTGCCTGTTGTGTCTATTTTAGTTTTCTCTCTCCCATATCTGCACAGAAGGGGAAAAAAGGCAGCTGTGAAGGCTGGAGTGGACTGGCTAGGAAACACTCAAACTGAGCCAATGTGCCTCATTGACCTTCCACCCACAAAAAGCAAACATTAAGTTGCATGTCCGTAACGCTCCATCCCCTCTCATCATTCCTCTCTTGTCCTGTTGCGCTCCTTCCCACACATCGCTCTCTGACTGGTCATATCTCTGCATTCAACCAGCGCCGTTGCCGCTGGGTGATAACCCGTGGGACGGCCGGGCTGCCCTCAACTTCTGGAGCTGCAGAACAAAGCTTCGGTCTGTTCAGCAGTTGATTTTCGTTTTCATTTTGCACAGTGAGGCCTGAGGTGTGATAAAATGTGCTGATGTTGCTAATGCAGTCATGACTGAATACATGCCGGGGGATTTGAGTTTCTTGGTTCAAATACGGCAGTAATACAAATCTCTGCAAGTGAGTGTAGATATTCAGAGGGAGGTTGCAGCAAACTGAGGTGGTGTTGGAAATTGTTGTAACTCTTCATCACACAGTAGTTGATGATAAATTGATTAACAGAATGAATGAATCGGCGCCAATCATTTTCAATGAGCACGCCACCTATTTGATACGTAAGGGTCAGGAATTTTACTGTATCATACACACTGATCAGGGGAAGGGTCTAATGAAATCTGAATTTCCTTATAATTTAACAGTTGCTATTTGATGGCCCATGCTAGGAAGTAAAAAGTCAGGATATCTTTGGTTTTACTGCTTTGATTTTGATGTTCTTCTGTCCTGGTCATCAATAACTTGTCTTCGATCATCTGATTCAAACACTAACTGTGTGTTTTTTTTCCATCTATACTAATATACTTTGAAGGTGCTGAATATTTTGAATGTTCAGATTTTTCAGTTTCAACTAGGGCTGCAACGATTACTCGACATAATCGATTACGTCGATTATAAAAATTCATCGACACAGAAATTCAAGAATCGATTTATTTTTTGTTATTGGTAAAATGAAATATCAGCCGGAAAAAAAGTCAGCAGTACTTGCAGTTCCCTACAGGAACTGGTGGGGGCAGTATCGCTCCCACTGTTAATGTTATTCATAGACAGGAAAGAGAAGAAGCGGAAGCACGACAATGACAGGCAGCAGAGCCAACCAATAAAGAGGGAAGATGCGAAACAGCACGGCTTTTTGGTTTTTTTTTTGGAAAACTTTAAATAGTATGTTGGCCCTGTTGATGGGAAATGTGAGTACAAAAAAACGAACGAACAGTCGACGGTCACAAAGTATTACACACACTCTGCAGGAAGGAGTTTTCCCTGAAGCACTTCCAGTTTAAAGTACCACATTAACGGGAAGCATACGATAGTCTGGGTTTCTGTTAGCACTTAAGCTAACCCGTCGCCCAGCTTGTGACAAACCACCCTCATGTAAATTTTTATCGTTTGGCAGCGCTATTTGTTATTGCACCTTAACATGCATTTCTTATCCAATTATTCGATTAATCGATGGAGTAATCAATAGATTATTCAATTACTAAAATATTCGTTAGCAGCAACCCTAATTCACACACACTCGGAGCTACCAGGCTGCCATGCAAGGCACTAGCCACCATTGGGAGTAACTTGGGGTTCAGTGTCTTGCCCAAGGACGCTTCGACATGTGGACAGGAGGAGCCGGGGATCGAACCCGCAATCTTACAATTCATTTGCGACCTGAGCCACAGCTGACCTGTGGGATGGGATAAACAATAAAATGTTGGGTAGAAACAAGAAAATACTGGGTGGAAACTTTAATCTTGGATAAAAACAAGCCATCTTGCTGGGTTAAATTCACTCAGCTACAAAAGGTCAAAGCTGCATTCACTGAATTTGGCCACCAGCGGGCAGAAGACCAACATAACTGGCTGAATCGCACAAGGTGTTAATGTGATGGTAAACGGTTTCTTTACCTGAAAACGCAGAAACATTAACACTGATTTTGAGCCATGATTCTCTCCAGTTGATGATACAGTGTTTAGACAGTGTTCAATCTCCATTTAGCCTCCGTTAGCTAACTGCTAACTTTGTCTACTTTTTGGTGCTGGAAGGGTATTTTACCACCAATCTTACCCACCTACTACGACTTAGTTCTTTGTGCACCGTCGCGTACCAGATGACAGATGTTAAAGTATCTGACAAGACTAAATGAATAAAGCAAACACTACAAGAAGCCGAAAACCTCTGTACTGATGCAGAGTCAGACATAATTACCAATCATTTGATTTGACATTTGCAGTTCTCTGAGTGCTGCTGCCTCATCTTCTTCTTCTCATGTTAATTTTAGCTGTGGTTCTGAGGTATTTCCCCCATAACACTTCTCTTTTAATGCAGCCTGCCTGAATGACTAACATGTTTCTCTTGCTGTTGATGAGCTCCTGCTGGTACCTCACCTTTTTCCCCTCTTTTGTCATTTTGATTATCATAATTTCTATTTCTCATGCAAACTACCCACGTGCCCTGTTTAATCAGACCAACCATTGTTGCTGCTTTCATTATTGTGGCGTGGTGCACGACACTTCTTACAGGGAAAGTACTTCAACACCGGCACTTAATGAACAAATGAAGAGATCGCATTAACTAAATATGGGTTTTAAATACTGATTCATGGATTAGCACTCAAGATGGATACTGATCACATAGTGGAATATACTGAATACCTTCTAGAAACCTTGTTTGAAAGAGTGGGAACATGAATGAGAAAGTGTATGTGTTGTTGTGTTGCAATGCAGAAAAGGAGGACGGACGGTGCAGACCTTTTGAGGGTAGGCCTGAGCTTGCTGTATCTTGTTAGCCAGACTGACTCCTGCAGTGGTTGTTAGTGATAGAAACCTCTTCTACCACAATTCTGCTTAAGGCTGGGGAGACACTGCATGGCTCAGCAGTGAAAGCATTGTGCATTACTGGGTTGAAGGTCCATCTCCAGAGAACCCTGCACAGTATGAAAAGTGACTGATATATTAAAATCTGCTGTTACCAGCACAGTTCAGTTTACAACCAAAAACAAACGGGGAGGGTATGTTCACACTTTTAGTGTTTTGGGCAATTAGGTCACAAGTGGACAACAGAAACACATCTTTTTTATACTTAGTAGGCAACATAGTGCTAACGTTATCTAGTAATGTAGTGCATAGGTTACCTGGTAATGTTAGCTAGCTAACTTTGGTGCCAGTGAAGACTCTGAGTGCTAACATTATTTAGTAATGTAGTGCATAGGTTACCTGGTAATGCTAGCTAGCTAGCTTTGGTGCCTATGAAGAATCTCAGTGCTAACATTATCTAGTAATGTAGTGCATAGGTTACCTGAAGAATCTCAGTCATCCAGATCATGGCTTATGCAAGTATCCTTGAGTCAGTGCAGCTGGACTTGGTTGAAGATTCTTAAAGACATTTTGCTTCCCATACAAGAAGCTTCTTCAGTTCTGAAAGCTAGCTATGGTGTTTTGTTGTTTCAATGGTCCAATCAGATCACTGCAAACATTTTCTCCCACCTACTTACCCTGTTTTTGCTGGAAATATGTCACAGTATGGACATTAGATACTCTCAAAGTGCTGTTTCATGTGGACTTTATGGTTTTAACATGAAGGTATTTGTGTACTGATGTGGGGAACATATGTGGATTGTGTAAAAAGTACTCTATGAATCCTGGAAATTCACTTGTCATGTAAAAGAAGAGTCATACAGTGTGTCCCTGGCCAGAAAGGAATCAGAGGCTGAGAATTTTTAGTGTGTACTTGTGTTCAGGACCTTATTTCCTGATAGTGTCTAATGGAGAGTATTAGGCTCAGATCCAACTCCTTGACCCATAGATGGTGGGGCTAAACATTGCTATAGCTGTGGTCTTCTTATAGCTGCATAGGTATATTAGTACTTTACAGGTCCTTGTCACATGTGAGTGGCAGCTGGCCAACATGGTGCTCTGTAGAAACCCCCTGACTCATTTCTGTTTCCTGTTCTGAAAACTGTTGACTGGCATTCACTCATCAATGGATGTGTTGACTTGCACACTAGCCTGGTTCTGCTCGTGGCATATGACTCACTGTCATTATCAATGTTTTCTTATTTTCTCTTCCTTTCTTTTTTTCTGAGAGCACAGTTACTGTCGAACATTTTCAGCCAAACAACTATCGTACAAATAGAAAACTAGATTAGAGTACCATGTTTACTTACAGTGTGCTGTTCAATATAACTGACTTAGAAGATGACCATTTCCAATCCTAGTCTTCGAACAAGTGTCTCATTCAGGTAACAGTGAAACAGTAAATCCATTAAAATGACTTACCCAATCCAAGCAATTACACTCAAATAAAATTATTCAGATGTTTTTTTGTTTGTTTATTTTTGGTTTTTTTTTGTTATTGTTCTGTAGCCTACTGGTATCTACAGAGCAGCACTTTATGAAACAACCATCGTAAAGCCTGTTTACAAGCAACAGGGAGTGGCACAGAGAGTAAGCGAGAGATCCAGATGACAAACATCTACTCCATAAATGTGACAAAGCCACTTTACAGCTCTGCTAGCAGCATGTCTCTGAGGAGTTTGGTCTCATCACTTTGGTTCAGTCTGAAAAATCTTAACAGCTAAATAGGCTGCTGTGAAATGTTGATTAGATGAATCCTTATTTTTCTGTATCCGAATGACTATGGTGATATCAGTTTGTTAAAGAGTAAAGGCCCATCTCAGATTGTATATCCTGGTGTGATTGACATAAGAGATCCATCATGGTGGAACCCAGAACGCCATCTTCTGGTTTATGGTGGTGCAGCATTTTATCAACAGGTCGTCAGTTTGAGTTTTACCTAATTCATCATTTTTCTGCACAGTAATTGGATCATTTGTTTGTCTCCACACTGACCGTCTCTGTACATCTACCTCTGTGAGCAGCAGGGCTCTAATCATTCATTACCTCTCGTCTCTGTAACATTTGAGGTTTAATAAACGGAGGTTCGTTTCTTCCTGAACTGAAATGTGTGGTGCTGGATGGGTCACGCTGATTCGTGTTTTTCCCGACAACTCTTCACTTTCAGTTTTCCCTCCACAGCAGCTGCTTGAAGTTTGGACACTAAGCCTTGTCACTTCTGCCCTGTCCCTGCCCTCTGTCCACTCTGTCTGTCCACTCTGTCCCTCCAGATCAACAACAAGGCCAATGTGGTCACCAGCCCCAAAGAGCCTGTCCCCACTCCTGCTCTGGTACACTGTCTGCCTGCCTCGCTGCTTCGCTGTTTGCATGACTGTCTCTCTGTCTCTAACTATACATCTGTCCACACTTCCAGCAACATCTGTCCTGGTCACACAAGCTCTTTTTTTTTGTTTGTTTGTTTGTTTTTTTTAATTTAGTGGTTGTGTAACGTGAGCCGTCCACATGCACTCCCAGGTTGCTTTATTGCATCGCCATGTTGCTGTACGTGGGCTACATTCTCCTTTGTTGTTGATGGTGGCTGTAATGGCACCAGTGGCCATTGCACGCCAACTGGGGCTAATACACAGTTACCACAGGTTTGAAACCTTTGTTGTCAGACTGGAGACAACACTGATTTGTTATCACGTTAAGGTTGAGTAACTACTTTTCAGAGAAGGTCTAAGTGCTTGACATAGCTTTTTTAGATGCTAACGTCAAAGGTCTTCAACACAGAAATGCTGACACTAATATTTTAGGAAACAAATCACACTGTACTTAGTAGTAATAATAATAATAAAAATAATATTAATGAGAGTCTTTATTTGCATCGTACTTTTTAATGCATCAGTAACATTTGTTTTTAGGGTCTTACCCTCATGTTCTACATATCAGCAGAGACACAAACACTCAGCACCAGAGTACAGCAAATTGTTTTGCAATAGCATTTATTGTATATGTGAGTGGAAGATCCACCATGATGATGTACTTCTGGTAACTTTAATCTCTTTAGAGTACTGTGTTGGATGTTGTGCATAATTGCCTGTCTTTCTTGTAGAACCTTTCCTGGGTGTTCATTCAGCTCTGGGAAAATAAAAAGTCTGTGTATTCTACATGTTTGCCAGGAAAAGCAGATATGAAGTGTGTTACCAGATAAATTACTGTGGTGTCTGTGTCTGGTGTTATCATCCTGTCGTTGGGTAAAACCTGATCATCTGTGGTCAAAGACTCATGTCACATGATGTTCAGAGTGTTGTCACAGCTTCCACTGCCATCCCCTGTGTACACTAGTGCTGCTGTAGTTGACCTGTATTTAGTGACTTCACTTCCCTTTTCCTTCACTGTTTTTTTTCTTGTCTCTGCTGCTGAACACTTTCCTCTCGATCTCACCTCCTTACCCTCTTTAATTCTGCACCAACGTCTCTTCCTACTAAATCAGGAGCCTCAAACCACTGTTATCCACAACCCCGCTGATGGAAACAAGGTATAGAGCTGATCAGACGCCGCTCTGAAGCTGTAGTTTGCTGCTGACGCTGTTTAGAGTAGCGCCTCTGTGTTGCTTCTCATGATGATGTTTGTGTGCCAGTGGTTGTTCTTAAAACTTATGTGAGAAAACCACGGGACTGCAGATTGTGCTAAATACTGCATGTTGTCGACTGTTGCATGTAAACAGTTTGTGTACAGTTTTGTTTACTGTCCAAAATATTGGTACGATTTCAAGTGTTTCTCTGCATAATAATGAGATGGTGTCATTTTACGTGTCTGAGTTTTTAACCTTTTGAGAAGCATTGTCAGTTGTACAGTTGTGTGACAAACAGACCATGCTTGGGCTGTCACTTTTTCCCAAAAATACATCTAAACAAATTTAAATTTACCTGTAATGCAGCTAAATTCAGACATGGTCAGGATGCTCTGCTCACTACTGTCCTCCATTAGCATAGCGAAACAACAGCTTAACATTAGCTTTGTTTATGATAGGTCGATAGGTTATGCAATAGGTCAAACCATAGACTGTACAAAGACATGAACAAAGCCACCAGGTCTCAAGAATGAGGCCTCAACAGAAAATCTTAAGAGTACAGAGACACCTCTAGGTCTCCGCTTAGCCGATTAGGTCATGGGGGCCTGCTGGAGCCTATCCCAACTGGCAACAGGCGAGAGGCAGGGTGCACCCTGGGCAGGTCGCCTGTCTAGCTAACCCACAGAAACAACCATCCACACTCACACCTATGGTCAATTCAGAATTATCAATCCACCATGTCTTTGGACTGCAGGAGGAAACCAGAGAAAACCCACCATGCACAGGGAGAACATGCAAACTCCTCACAGAAAGGTGGTTTGCATGGATTCAAACCCAGAACCTTCCTGCTGTGAGGTGACAGTGCAAACCACTACACCTGGCTCCAGTTGGTTTCAATTGAAAAATGTTCAATCATGAAATACTCCCCCAAGTCATTCTGAAGTCACTGGCTAAAGTCAACTTTTCTTCTCAATGACCTGAAGGTCCATCCAACAACCAACATGGCGTCATTCAAATACCAAATTCCAGGCTTCAGAATGTGAGTCCACAAACCAGGGTGGGACGTCCCGTTAGCTTCATCCATTCTGTTTACAGTCTATGGGTCAAACTAATCGAAAGCTTTAGATCACCCTCTGCTGGATCACAAACAAAACCGCTTCAAAATCTCTGATGAGCTGCAGCCTACATTTCAGGGCAGGTTGTTATATGGTCTTTCCATCCTATGTTCAAACCAATATCCAAATTTCAAATAGAAGGCGACAGCCCTGCTGCATGCTGTTGGAACAAACTGAAGACCATGCAGTGACATGGACACCAGCTGTTTCCTCATCTATACTGTGTGCAGGTGATTTGCTTGTGCAGACTTATGGATCTACATCATCATGTATAATCCATAATGCGACATTGTGGGAACGCGTGCATGCTCGTATATATTTGCTTTGTGCAGTGACATGATGGTGTTGTAGCTCACAGTGTAGTATATATAATGTGTTCATGTGCGTATTGAGAGTGTTGTGTAGACTCATACATGAAGACAGTGTATAGATGTTTGCTTCAGTCATTTTACTACAATGTTCTGCTTTTACAGGGCGGCTTGAAAGTCTGTGAAGCCTTTGGGATTTTCTAGATTTCTGCCTAAATGTGAAATAATATGTCATCAGGTTTTCAGAGGAAAAAATTGGTCATTTGATTATTTAGAAAATTATCATCCAGTGTTGGGAAGCTGTTTTCAGTATCTATTGATGAGGAACTGTCGTCCATTCATCTCTACAGCACTCACAAGGAGGACTTGCTTCAGGTCCTTTGGGTTAAAGTCTTTTCCAAAATCTTGTTCTTCTTAAACCATCCTCTGCTAGAATGACTTGTGCACTGAGGGTCGATTCGCAGCAGATGTTTGAACCTCTATCTTTGGATTTGCAGGTAAAATCCTGGAGTTTTTGGCACAGGAAAACCATCAAAGATAACTTTATTAATCCCTGTGGGGTAAATTGTTTTGCTGCCAGCTGATCATAAAACAACATAAAATAGACAGCAGTGATAAATTTAACTAAGAGACAAGAACAACAGTTAATAAAATAAATATAAGATAGAATTGGCTGCAATTAGACAGATAGAAATGTGCACAAACAATGGAGTCATAAAAACAATGAGCAATATATAAGCATGACCTTCATTAAAAGGATAAGATGATTATACTGAGTCATTTAAAAGGATCATGGCAGCTGGTACAAAGGATTTTTAAGCCTTCTTGTTCTGCACTGAGGAACAGTCAATCTGTGCCCAGACCACAGCAGCTTAAAAGCACAGGTCAGTGGGTGGCTCGGATCAGCCTGAAAGGTCTAGGCCTTTCTCAAACTTCTGACCTTATACAGGTCAGTGGGTCCTGCAAGGCTGTGCCTGCAGTTTTACCACACACTTTGACACAGCTCTGCAATAATGTTATTTTCACTGAGGTAGACCCAAACCAGCACACAAAGGAAAATAAAACCAACAAGAAAAAAGAACATTTTCATCATGGGCTTTTCCTAAAGATGGGATCCAGTTTAGGTACCATCACCATGTTTCACAGATGGAAGAACATATGAAATATTTTCTCCAAAAAACTCTCCTCCTTCAAAAGAGAGAGCTCCATTTTGGTGTCATCCATCTATAAAACCTTCTTCCAGCAGACGTTTGAATCATACATGTGACATTTGGAAAACTTCACACAGGCAGCAGAGTTCTTCTTATAACCTGAGATACACACTTTATTCAATGATCTCCTGATGGTGGACTCATGAACATCAACATTAGCCAGTGTGAGAAACAAGCTAGTCCATACTTTGCTCTGATCTACTTCTAAGACTGACGATGTTTTATAGAGAAATAAGGAAACTGAATTAACTTTTAGGATGTCTGTTAAATCCACAAACAATAAGAGAATCATTGCACAATCACTGTGTCCTACAACACAGGATATTCTGTATTCACCAAGATGTGAAAAAAAAACTGAGTGGAAGATCTGTTGAATTTTAGCAGCTTTAATTTCTGTTTTCCAAACACTCTGTACACATAGTGCAAAGTAACTGTATCATCATATATCAGATCTGGGAGCAAACATACAGATGATCAAAGATGTTGCAAAGAAACACCAAGACGAGCCAAATTCAATTGAAAGAGAAAAAGTAAATAAAATAAATAATTCTTTGTTGGAGTAGATCACAAACTGTGTGTGTAAACTTATTCCAAGACAACTGTATATCAGAGGCAATGCAAGTCAGAAATGTTGGTTTAGATGTTGATTCACTAACACTGCCATTTTGCCACACCTCTGCAGTTCATTTCTGTAGGTGAAGGTACTGAAAGAAAGGTTTAATAATCCTTAACACTAGATTGTACTTAGATGCTGTTGAGTTTGGACCAAAGGGAAAACAAAGCCAAAACAATTTCTATCACAGTCAGTTATTTTTCGTCTGGAGATTTTGCCAAACATCTGACCCCAGGTCTGACAGGTGCAGGTGTAGATGATGATGATGATGATGATGATGATGATGATAAACCGCCATCCCATGGATAACCTCAGGAGTCCGTCCTTGTTTGAGCTGTGACTCACAGCTCCTTTTTTATTTGTTGTTTTGCAGGAGTCCAGCGAGAGCGCCAACACCACCATCGAGGACGAGGACGTGAGAGGTAGGAAGGTTCAGACCGACTGATACAAACTATGCCCTCTGTTACCAGGACGACTGCACACTGCATTAATACTAGTGTTGCTTTCCAAAAGTTTGCACCTTTACCTTCCTCTGTGGGGGCACTGCCTCCCATCACTGTCAGCTTTACTGGTTTTACTGGTTGTGTCTGGTGCATGAATGTGTTGTATTATGAACTGTCTCCAAGTTTCATCACGTTTCATTTATATCGGTTCACGTTGCTTTGTTTTGCATGTCATGGCTGACCCAGTACTGTGGACTTTAACCATACCAGGGGACCCATTACATGTGGGCCCATTCGACCCCCTGTTGGTGGTCTTGTGGGTGAACATCAGTGTATTGCAGTCACAATACCTTCAGATTATTCTGCCAGGAGGCCTGTTGCTGATATCACTGGGTTGACCTGCAAATAGCAAAGGCAGGAAAATATTTGTGGCCAGTTAAGGTGGTCATTTGGACTTCAGTGTGGAGTTTGTAAATAGCCTTGTCACATGGATTATTATTAAGTAGTCCCATAGAGTGTATGTACAAGATGGATGTAACCCCTGGGTCTGAAAAGGGAAGCCAATGGAGAAGTGCAAAAAAGGTGTGATACCACTGAGAGCCACTAGATGCTGGCTCCAAAAAACTCTGGATCCAAGTCAATCTTATGTCATTACCTAAAGTCGACTCTTCCTGTTAGGGATCTGTTGGTCCATCTGAAAATAATTTCTTCATGAAGTAGATATTCTTCAAAAAGAGGAAAGTTTAGGGCTGTGATTGGTGGAACAAATGTATTGACTGAGTATTTCATGAGTAAAAATTATGATTTTTTTATTTGTGGTGTTTTGGAGTCAGCAGTTAGTGGCCATTGGTGGTATTGCACTCATCTAAGACCCAGTTGCTTCAGTCATTTCTATAGTGTTGTCTATGTTTCTTACTCATTAACCAATCAGAGTCGAGAAGGAGGTGGAACTATGGTGGAGGAACAGTAGATCCTGGCTGACACTCAGACATTATATTGGAGAAATGCTGCTAATGTGAGGACACAGTTCCTCTCAGTGGTTTTAACCTCAACCTTTCTGAAGCTGGTGTTTGTGAAGAAATGTACAAGTGATAGATGGTGTTTTTTGAACTTTGTAAATGCCTGCTGCCTGTGGACAGACTCCTATTGGGAGCTGCTGACTCCTGGGACTGTGGGTTGTTAGATTTTTGAATACTGAACAGGTTCCTCTAACCTTCAATGTGGAAATACTTGGTTGAGTGTAACGCACAGACAGCTGATAACCTGCATTCAATGGCTGCAGTCAAACACAAAAAAGAAGAGGAAGAAGCTGAGTGCTGAGGGAAGTGAAAGAGAGGAATTGATTTGTGATTGTGTGTCTGTGTTTGGTCTGTTCACCACAGTCGTGAACATTTTTAACATTTTGTAGGAGTCATGTATTTACCAGTTCAAACATTTCCCTACAGGATGCAGGGCATTTTGTTTCCTGTATATACACAGACCCATTAGACAGGCGCTGTCTTTTTTCTCCATTGTTATCCACGACTGATGCGATCGTCATTCCTCACCGATGCTCTGACGTCTCCTTACACTGCTCTAGTCTACGTGATTAGTTTCACTTTTTTTTTCCTCCCTCTTTATTTTTTCCTTCTGCTTCTTCTTTCTCATCATCTCAGTTTTTCATTGGGAGCTGAAATCAGAGCTGCAGCCCACACAGAGGCTCAGAAATCTGAGTGAAATTAGAAGAATCTTTTATTCATGATGTCTTTTGTGATGTGGATCGCAAGGAAGATAAAAGTTTAGAAATTGAAGCGAGGGGGAAAAAAATAGTTTCTATATTTTGAAAATGACTTCTTTTCAGCAGCGTGTGCTGGATGGTTGGTGGCTACGTCTTATCAGTGTCTAATTTCCTCGTAATTATATCTTTGAGCATGACCAGATAATAGACTGTTGAAGGATTGGAAGATGTAACATAAGTATATTAGGGGTTTATATGACCACAGGGGGGAGTGATGAACTAAACAATAACACAACATTTGCCTTATTATCACCTTGTGCTGTCATTACCAGTACTGGAAATTATCACCTTCTCTGGAGCGCCCCTCAGCTTTATAATGCTTTTTAGCATCTTTTAGCTCATTGTTTTGATTTTTCAATTCAATTAAGCTTTATTTGTATAACCACAAAACACAAAAGATCATCTCAGGATCACTTTATGTAGCAAACCCAACAATTCTCTCTTCAGCAGCTCTTGGTGTTAGTAGCACAGAAACCTTTGACAGGTTGGTCAACACTGATGGTCAGGGGCTGTTTGCCTTGACATGTTCAATTTTAGGGCCTTAAAATTTATGGTTTAGGTTCATTGCTTTCACCAACTTGCTTTCCAGTAACAGCAGAACATAGACTGTGTTTAGAGATGGACGAAGCAAACGGGTCTCAAAAGTGAAGCCAATGTAGAAGTACAAAAAATACTCCTGCAGTACTCCTGACAGCCACTAGATGCTGCTTCCAAAAACCTGAAGTACTCAGTCAATACATTTTTTCCACAATTTTGATGCCATCAGTGATCTTCTCAGTGATCTGGTGGTTCATCTGAAAATCATTTCATCACAAGGGAAATGTTAGACTTCAAAAAGAGGAAGATTTAGGGGCATGGTTAGCTGGATTGGAAAGTGTCTGTGGGTTCAAGGGTCAGCCGCACCTCCTCACTCACTGTTAGGAAGCTAGCTATGCTGTAATGTTAGCATCAGGTCATTTAGTTATTATAAGCCTGCTAGCGTTAGTCTCTTATGAAGCCAGCTGCACAGTAACGAGGCTCAATGGTCAGACCCGTCTCCTGACTCCTCCCTCAATATCCAAATATGGTCACAAACTGGCTCCAGACAACCAACATTCAAATACCATACTACATATTAAATATATAGCACGGTTGGCTTTGAAATGGGAGTTCAAACAAACAGGTGACGTTACTTTCATCCATTCTACATTCAGTCTATGTTAGCAAACAGATGTTTATTTCAGGACTTGTGGTGGAGACCAAAATGGAGCTAAAAT
>OOFC01024852.1:5991-18519 GCA_900323345.1 Pseudochromis fuscus | reverse complement strand
TAAACCTATGAGACAGTAGAGAGATGCGGAGAGGACGAATGGACAGAGAGAGTAATTGATTTATGGAGGTGAAAGGGGAGAAATAAAAGGCGATCAATGAATATTACAATAGTGGCTGAAGATGTGCCACATTTTTTTTGTTCACTGCTTGTGAGACTGAATTGTAGCTGAACCAAAAAACCAATCATGGCCGACAAGTCAAAATCTTAAGGTGCTTAGTCAGCCAGTCGACACCTGATCAATCACGGATCAATTCCTCACTTAGTGTGAGTATTTGAGAGTGATACCCCAGTGTTTTGTTTTGGCTAGTGTTAAGAAAAATAATAGAAGAGAGACAGAGATGAATGAGAAAAGGAGAGGCGAGCATGAGGTGGCCCTCCTCTTTACTCTTTCAGCTCTAGAAACAAGTGTATCTTTCACCACCTCTGGTTCTTTTACTGCTGTTGCAAATACTGCACCTGTATAACCAGTGTGCTATACATATTTGCTTTCATTGCAAACCATGAAAACACATTATTTAAGTCAGAGGTGTCAAACTCGTGCCATGGAGGGCCGAGGCCCTGCAGGTTTTCTTTCCAACCAGCCTCCAGCAGCTGATCTCACTGATGAGCTCCTTCCCTCAAACTGAAGGAGGTGTTCATGTTAAAATCACCTGCTTTAGTGACCGGCTGGAAAGAAAACCTGCAGTGTCTCGGCCGTCCATGGCACGAGTTTAACACTCCTGATTTAAGGCACAGTTCCTAAAACACACTTCCTAAAATGCTTTGAGACTTTCCAGATTCAAAGAGTTCAGGCTTACCTTTACACATTTTTTTCCTAGTATCACTGTGCACAGAGACTCAGTAGACCAGGATGAGACCAGGAATCACTGAGTGGAACAGAAGTAAAGTGACTGAAAGCAAAGTGGAAACACACAAAAGCTTAGTGATGAAATAACTCAAGGAATCCACTCACAGTCGTGCCAGATACCAACAAAATGTAAAAAGTATTTTCAAAGTGCACATAATTCTTATAATCCCACCACAGAATGCCACAAGATGTCTGTGGTTATCAACCTCTACATCTCTCCTCTCTGCTTTACAGCAGGACAATAAAGCATAAAACTGAGAAACTGTTATAATACTGCTCTGTTCTCAGTTCATTATCATGTGCAATACTTTTATTTGTTTATTTCTATTTTGATATTATATTAAGCACTGTTTCTTTCCTGCAGTCAATATTTTAGATTTAATACTTCAAGTATTCATATTGTAATGCTTTTACCAATCTGGAGCAACAATTTCCTAAGTGTGTCAGTTATTGGCAATGCATACTTGGTTAGCTTTGCATATTTGTAGAGGACATTAAGGAAACATGAATTCCTGCAGAATATTGGTGAACTGTGCAACATTGTTCATCTTTAAATGATTGTATCTGAACTATACTAATAAATACTGAAATTTTTCATGAGGAGGAAGAGTTACAAAGATAGATAGATGTGAAAAGATAGCAGAGCACCATCAGCAAGCCATTCCTAAAGAAACATTGGATTAGTTTTGTTTGGGAAGCTTCCAGAAGCTTGCATTGTTTGCCACAGTACACTTGTTAGCATAACCCGTTGTCCGAATTGGCACAAATTATGAGAGGGGAAATCTTTCTCCTACTTTGAATATTTATTTCATTATAAGCCCCTAAAGCTTTGAAATGTGAGCCATCTGCAATCCAGCAGCCAAAAGCATGCGCCTGGTTAATTGCAGGATAACAGGAACATGGCAGGATGATACAGATTTAGAATAAGAATGAGTGGATAGTGATGAGAAGGAGATGGGGAACAGGCAGGAGGTCTTGTTGGACAGAGTGACTAAGCATTAATCAGCGGTAGGTGGGATAATTACAGAAGGGGGGGCATTTAGAGGACGCTGACACCGCAGCTTACCAATGCATAACCGGCCCTCAGTACTTCATATTTTAACACAAGGGAGCTTTTAGCATGCATCTGCTGTATTGAGAGGGTGAGGGGCTGGATGAAATCATCCAATGACAGGAAGGGATTTAGGGTCCCTGTGTGTGTTACCATCAAGATGAGAGATTAAGAAAAAAAGTATCAAATAATAATGACTGAATTGTATGCCTTCACTGATGTATGATACTAACAGGAAATTAACCTTTTTCTACTAATTGATGGGAAAAGTCCTGAATCCAAAGAACAAAAATAAATTCTATAGATGTCAGTGAAATGCCAAATGTACCAACCCTGCTTTAGACTTCAGAGGAGCAAGACATGACAAGAATAACCAGGCCTAGAAATACCACACAGTTTACAAACCATGTTCATCTTTTAAAGAGCTCTTCAGTCTATATATGTTTGAAGAGCTCTTTAAATGGCAGGGTCATAACTGCACAAATAATACACACACTCAAACATCTATAAATTCCTCTTTAAAGCCGCAGAAAGGCAGAGCACTTAAAGTAGCATTGTGGATCGTCTTTACTTGCTTAATACACTAATAATGACTCGCTTCAGGCTGTAGAGGATTTCAGCACAAATCACCCCGGTGATGCTAAAGGAACATTTTGAAAGCACAGTTCAAAATACTGATGCATGTATTGTTGAGATCAGTGAATGCTCTGGTACTTTGTTAAAAAGTTTTTATTCTGGATGGTAAATCAAAAAAATCAATGTGATTTTGTGTAAGCTGAAACTTTAAAGTGTCACACAGATTCAGCGTCTTCCCAAATGGGCTTATACAATTCTCATTCAGTGCGTCACCGCCAGGCAAATCCATCTGGTATCTATGGTAACACTTCTAGTTTTTGGTTTGGCAAACAAAAACTTGAGAGCAACTGTTGCTGAGTGACACAAATGTTACCAGGAACCAGAATAAAATGGGGCTGACAGGAATAAAATCATGAATAAAAATACATTTCTCTAATGTGTGCAGACAAATGGGGACAAGAATAAATGGAAATTCAACTCAGAGTCAGAGAAAGGCAAATAAATGTCATTGAACCTATATGCAAAGACTTTTATTTTAATGAGATTTGTGAGGGGGTGACAGAAAAGAAATGAGAAATCCATGATTACACACCAACTCCAATGCTATAAAGTTTTTAAAGTTTCACTCTGTTCAGATGGATGGTAAATTCAACCTAAAGTACACAATTTTTGCATTGAAGGAACCTCTTTTTCATCCAAGCCCTTATCAAAAGAGTTCACACGATGCTGATTAATCCCAATCTCTCTGTATTTACTAATACAACAAAGTTTTTAATTAGTTTTCTGTGGTGATATTCCTGCTTCTGTTTAGGTAGTGCTCTATATTATGTCAGTGACTGGTTTGCTAGAGCTGAAGAGGTGAGCAACTGTTGCCACAGACCATGTATGGTAAATAAGTGTCGACAATGTTTGTGTAATTACCCTCACTGCTGGAAGAGGGAGACAGAAGCTCTGCATTGCAGGCTTAATAGACTGTGACAAAATAACACCTACTTAAAGGATCATTTGATAGTGTTTTTTTAAGCACTCATCAGTTAATAATCTTGGCTAAGTGTCATCACATTAGTCTTGCTGCAGACCAATGAATCACCATCCTCCTCTCAGATGTGTTCAGTAATTTAAATAGGTTTGGTGTTGTGCCCATGGATGGTTGTTTCCACTAGTTAGAGAAACAGTTCATCAATCGGAGAAATTTTGGCAAGATCAGGAGCTTGGGTGTCATCTTCCTACGTGACATCCTATTTTTTTCCTAGAGGCATTTTATGCTTCATTAGAGGGATGGCAGCAGAGAGATGACAGGAGACTAAGGGAGGAGGAAATGACACAGCAAAGATCCCCAGTCAGACTGTCCTGCCGGCCAGCAGGACACCCCAACAATGCCTTTTGATAAAAACAGAGACAGTACAATGGTGACAAATAGACATGTACAACTGTGTGATGGCCACAGCCACAGCCAGGGAGGGTAACTTTGTACATTTAGGTCATTACATTAAGCACATTTATTTTATTTGCAGCCACACCTCAAACATTTCAGTTCGAGACTTCAGTTCACTACACAGCTTATTTTATATAATTCATTTATTTACTTAGCCATACACTGTTTAAATGAGTGCACACATTTCTACATTTTAAAGTTATACACACAATGTTCTGTGATATTACCATATAAGTTACCATAAGAGTTACCATATAAGGAGATGTTCCTTCTTGGTGAGGCTGAGGGCGTGGCTCAAGGAGGAAGCTGTTTAAGTCCTTTACCCTGCCCATCAGGCCGAACCATGGGTCTGCTTTTATTTAGGGAAATTTGTATGTAGGTAGACTTCTTTGTATTTTAGGCTTTAGTTAACATCCATTTAGTTTTCCCCTTGTGTTTCATTTGGTTTGGCCAAGCCTGTATAATATGCTCCCCTTTTGCGTCATTATGGGGGGTCAGTTAGGTCAGTTGGTTTGGTCCACATCTTGGTTTGCTGTATTTTGAGCAGAGTTGTCTTTCTGTTAAGTTTGTGATTCATATTATTTTACTTAAATAAGATGGTTTTCCTCTTTGCTTCACTGCTTGATCCCTTCTTTTAAGTGATTTAGGCAATTTGTTTTGGAACCTTAAATAATGCAATATTTACTTCCTAAACAGGCTATTATTTACAGTAATTATATTTCCTGTTCATTTCAGACTATGTCTTGATGTAGTAGTTTGAAATTACATAATTGCAGCACTGCTTATAGGATAAAATGGCTGTGTCACTAATATGAAATGGAAATATAACAGATACAAAGACTTTTTGATTGATCATTTCAATGATGATACATCTGACGAACTGATGCAGATATATGATGCGTCTATTTATAATCCACATTATTGAGCTTTTATGTTAATGTGTTTTATTGCGTTTGTATTGTCTTTATGATACATCTTTATAGTACGATTTTATTGCAACCCTGTCTGCAAGCCTGCTTTCCCACTCAGAGCCATAAAAGTTGATGGTGTGAATTGTGCCCAATAAAGCATTTTAAAGTGTTCATGTTAACACATATCAACATAAACAGAATTTCAAGAGCCTGCGTTTCAATGTACAGTAAAACGTAAAATGAATAAAATTCTGCTTTGAAATTGTTTCTCACCTGAATGTTTTACATCAACCAGTCTGTGTGCTGACGCAGAACCAGTCGCTTGTTTGAGAGGCCTGCTTGAGAAAAAAGGTGCAATTGGAGCGCATTGATTTTTCCTCATGTTAAAAAGCTTTTATTGACATGGCATTTTCTCACCAGAAAGGTTACGACAGAGAACAGACGAGAGGAGGGGAGGAGGTGAAACATAAAGAGATGCAGCAGCGAGGGCAGCGAGGGCTCAAAGCTTCCTGTAAATTCACCCCACTTTAGCCCAGTTTAATGGTTGTACTGTCCTCTGAAAGTGCAAAGGATGGATTTCCTAACACTGACAGAGAGAGACAAGGAAAGATGTGACTCTAAAAATCTTGAAACTCTGACAGAGAGCGCAGTATTTCTTTGAGTGGAACCAAATAGTGAGGAAGAGAAAAGAAAGCTTCAAGGACGCCCTGTATTCAGAGCATGACCGAATACTGTTAATGGACTGTGACACAGACAGACACTCAGACAGACACTCAGACAAACAGACAGATGAGAGCACAAGGAGGATAAGTCTGAAACCCTTCATCACCTTTAAGGGTTCGCTCATAATGATAATCTCTTTGTGAAACATCATAATTTCTCCATAAAGTGTCATAAAGCTTCACAGTGGCTTCGTCTCTGGAGAGCCAGACGACGCCTTACTGCTGACACAGCACTAAATCAACATGCTCTCCTGCCCCTCCTCCTCTTCCTCCATCTCCTGTTTCCAATGGAAAAACATGTTCACTATTGATACCTCACTTCCCAGGATTTCTCCGTTATTTGTCTCTCCTTTAAATTGTTTGCAAATGGTGGTGATCATTTTAAAATACTATCAATACGCTGTTAATGAGCACACTTTTTGTTCAGTTTAAATATGCATATTTTTTACACAAGGGGCTTGACAAGGAGAACATAAAGCCTGGAATAACTGCAATAACTGACATCTCAATTTTGGGTTTATATGACAACCTTGTCAGCAAAGTGGCTTATTTACATATCCAGCCATTACAGAGCTTGCTTATCATTAGGGTGTTGTTTTAATGTAAGTCCAATGCTCTGTTTTTGATCTCTACCTGAGATAAACCAGGGATTTCCTCTCAGTAAACATCACTGATGATGTGTCCCAGTGCATCCAGGGATGTATCTTCACATACATCTGTTTTCGTATCAAATTAAAAGCTTATCCAGGAGTCAAATTTGAACACAAACATCACTGACATAAAGCTTTCATGGGTCCATGTAGGAGGATTTTTTTTTTTTATTGCTTTACCCTTGTTGATGGGTTCAACATCTTTTTCTGCGCTTCAAAGTGACCATTCAAGTAACTTTAATCACTTCGGTTTCTGATGGCTATGTACACAACCCTCCCACCTTCAGTGTGACATCTACAATTCAATTCAGCTGTCTGCTGCAGTTGTCTCGAGTAGTAATTTTTGTGTGAGTTTTCGGGAAAGACATCAAACCCCACCCCACATGTTTTCCAAATTTCGTGACAATTCATCCAATATTTTCCAATGTTTTTCACTCTGAACCAGGTAAGGTTAGAGTTGGCTTTATTGTCCCACAAGGGGAAATGTGTTGTGCAGTAAGGTGCAAAGGTGCATAAAAATACAACACCAGAAAACCACAATCCTGATACAAATGTCAACTTCTTGGTGCAACTTGATGAGAAGTCAGGAGGTCACCAACGTCAGTGCAGATCCTCAGGGAATATCTGTACATCATTTCATGGGACTTGATCCAATAGCTGTAGATGTTTTACTGGCGGACCGACAGATTGATGTTCCCACCCTACAGCTGTGTTACTTGTTTGGCTAAAAAGTTTGCAGAGATGAAGTAACCTACTTTCTCCTGAGAAGCCAGATGGTAAATAACAGGCAAATATCAAATTTTGATACAGCAACCATAAGGAAATATTGGCAGACAGGGTCCTAGGGGATTTTTTTGGTCTCATTTGCATGTAAAATTTTTATTTAGCTGTATGACTGATGAAAAATCTAACATGCAATGTGAGCTGAGCAAGTTTAGATTCAATTAGGTGACTCTAATATATCCCAGAGGGGGAAACTGGCTTGTTCACCGATGCACAATTATACATAACAAAAGACAAACAGCTCTGTCAGATCTCAGCAGAAAGATACACTTGCTAAACAACAGTGAATAACTAACTGATGGAAGAACTAACACATATTTCAGGAGGATATGAGAGTAGTTTATCATATTAAGTGATTATATGAACCAAAACAATTACACTCATGTAGAAAATACAACCCCTGTTTTAGAAAACAAGCATGTTCCTCTCTTCATTTACATGTTTTTCAACCGTGGGCACAACAAACCTCATAGTTTGTTCTGTGAAGCATCTTAACATCCATAACCCGTCACTCAAATCAAATAATTTTTCCTTGAATCACACCAAACAGAGCATAACCTTCACATGGATGGTTGTAACTCTCCTGCTGATTTAGAGGATGAAAGGGAATTTCAAATCGCTATACCTATTGATGTCTTTGCCTCTCTGAAAACATCATTGTGCTCATTTAAAGCAGATCCAGGGATTAAGTTCAGACATCACGGTGAGGACATGACGAGGAAGATCAAATATCCTACTTCTAATGCCTGAAATACAACCATAGCCTGCACTGAGCGTGCAGAGCGTAGCCTGCTCTTAAATAACTTTTCTTGTACCTAAATCCCTAATCTCATCATGCTGTTAAATTCAATCTCTAAACTCTCTACATCGGATTCTGCGGTAATGCAGAGCTCCAAAAATAACCTGCATACAGTATCTCTCGGTGGATTCTCGTCTGAGGTGACACTACTGTCAGGGGGTATGGTTAATGATCATAATATGGAACAAATCACAGAGTCCTCGAAGGAAAGTTTAGTGCTGATAAGGACACCCATCTTTCACTCTCACAGTCACACACAAACACGCACACTTCTTACACAGTCAGCATTTGCACAGCCCTGTTACGTACATCATTGCAGCCTCTGACTTCAGTGTTAAAAGTGATAGATGTGTACTGACAGACGCTCCAGACTGTGCAACAAGACCGATCACTGTGGGACAAATCACCCGTTTAATTGCATACATAATTGAAATGGTGTGAAGGTGAGCCAAAACTCCAAAGTGGATATTTACTATAAACAAGACTAAATGGTTAAAGTTCTGCAAGTGATCTCTGGAGACTGCACAGTTCATTACAATCACTAAAAGTTCTGGACCAAACAATAAATATAGTGATTTGCTATTTTTTTAGTGCCCTCCTTGGCCGGTGCCAGAGTAAAGGTCAGAAAGGCATTAAATGAAAAGATTTATCTCGGGAGCATTGGTTTAACGGCAGTCTGCAATAGATTTTGGTATTTCTTGTGGACAGTGAGAAATTTTAATGGATCGCACAGTCGGAGGGAGGGAGGGCACTGGGCTTTAAACATTAATATTTATCACCTGGGGGGTCATAGATGTGTGCAAAATAAACTGAATTTGCTGAACCCTAGATGTCTGAATTGATTGTCTGTGCACAAAATCTGAAGCTCAATGAAAGGACATATAAGCTTAGTTTAGTATAAAGACAGGAAAAAAGTCTGTGACCTGCTCCATGAATGGTACAAAGGTACAAACTGTTCCCTGTGTCTGGCTGCAGTTTGAGATGGATGTTGCATGACAACTCCAGTTGGCTTATTTATACACACATTTAAAAGATGTTAACCTGACTACAAGAACAACAATAAAACCTATATCATTTTCCATTTTCATTATATCCAATAATGCTTAGAAAAGTGTATTTGAACAAATAAAGACTTGCTGTGTTCAAATATTCAAAGCACCTCACAACTCAGTAATCAACACTTGTTTGTTAAATCAAGTAGCTTCTTCTGAATTATTATTATTATTTTGGACAAAGTTGCTGTTATAAGAGCACATCTTGGATCTAGGTTTTTATTGTCACCTAACTCCTTGTAAGAAAAAGAAAATACATATTTTTGTAAAAATGTAGTTTTGATAAAATCTTAGCTTCCACTCTATGTTGTTTAAAATACTTTTATGATACTGATGGTGATGTTAGTTTAATGGTGAAGGGAATACCTGGGGTTTGTTTTCCATAACAACAATTTGACCTCTAGCTATCAAGATATTCTGCACCGAGCAAACAGCCCCATCGTCTCCAGCAAACCAAGAGACAAGAGACACGCTGACATGTTTCCTCCACTGGTGGAGCAGCAGTGAAACAGAAAGTAAAACATCCTGAAAGAAGAAGAGTGTTTGAACACCTGGCTTCCCTCTCAGGCCCCCGCTCTCTGTGGACAATGTCAACCAGGTCTCTGCAAGTCCATCTGCTGGAGCTTCCACCCAATCAACTCCACTTAAGATTTATTAGTTTTCTAGCAAGGTTGACAGCAAGGTAGCATTTTACCTGGAAATCATGCTGTTAAGACTAAAAGCAGGTTTGTTTTTTCTGTTAACACACCCAAACACAGCAAGGAGGAGAGTCCATACCTGTGGTATTCTGACCAGGTTTCAAGGAGACTGGAGGATCCTGGAGGAGTTTCCAGCTGCCCCCCTGAAAAATGTGGAACATTGAATTTCACTATATCACTACAACCAACACTGACCATGTTCATTTCTGTTTGTTATCCTCTAACTCTCTGTGTGGAGTAGTGCAGCTGGGAGATAACACACCAAGTATCAAATATATAGAAAAGAGTGTATTATATGAGTAATGTTAAAAAAAATATACACAATAAATGAAATTAATAGATGAATAAATGAGATGCCATTAAAAAAATAAATTAAATAAATAAGGGTTTGTGGTCTGAAGATCACAGTACAATATCTATGTACAGTTTGGTTACATACAAATAAATGACTGCCTCGCATCCAGTATGTGAATTGAACAGTAAATCACAGCTAAACTGCACTTATAATTGCACAATACTTATTAGTTAACTCAGTATGAGCCATTGCCAGGTAACGTCTACTGTGGTTTGATATTGTGGCCACTAAGTTTCAGAGGGAAATACCTTCCAATCAATGTCAGAAAAATAGACAATATTTTGAAAAAACTTTATATTATGGGTCAAAAATCTCCATATGACTTTCTAACAATCCCTAAGCACCAATAAAAATAAAAAAGACTTTGAACAAAACTTTTTACGCATGTTAATATCCATACATTTTTCATTTATTACTGGAAAATATATGTTTAGTTGATGCTTGACTGATGTTTTAGTTTGGATCTTGATGGCCTGGTGGAAAACGTAATGCGAATGAAAATAAATTCAAATCTTAATCTAAGATGTCTTCTCAAACATCTTTCATTTATACTTTCTTACTATGATTTCTTCTTATTCTTGATTAATATTTTTGTGTCTTTCATTCAAATGTTTTTACATATTTTTAACTTGAATGGAATCAAAACTAAAAAAGTTTTACTTACTGCACACTGACTCAGAGACCGAGTACACGCAACTAAATAATCACCAACTGAACAGTACTGCTAAACTTCCTGTAGTTATAACAAAGGTTTTTTTCTGTGGAAAAGCGCCTCAATTGTGAAACTTTAGGAAGGTCTTGCTCAAGGACACTTCAGCAGGGTCCTGAAGCGTCTCCTCACAGACACAGACACACTGTCATTGTACATGTCATAACTCTATCAACAATCACAGGTAGTATGGTGGTAAACACATTTAGCTTTGCGATCAATAAAAAGGGAAAAAGTGTCAAGCAGCTTTGATTTTAAAGTTTCATTATGAAGTTTGGCAGCTTCTCTTCTCCTCTGTAAGCTGCCGACTGAGCCCTGAGAGAGGCAGGCTGCTGCGGAGCCGAGATAAGGCTCCACCTGCCAGCCGTTTGTCATCACTGTGTTTGTGGGTCTGAGTATGTGTGTTTGTCTGAGCCTCTGTGTGTGTCCTCGGCCTCGTAGAGATAAGTAGCTCTCAGGAACCCAACCGTAAAATCTGAGCTTCACTAAACATCCAGCAGAGATCAAGTCAGGCAGCACAAAGGAAAAATACATTTTCTTTTCAGAAAAGATTAGAAAATACAAAGATTAAGAGAAAAGTCGGTTCCTCTCCAGCAGCAACCAAAATACCAATTGTTATAATTTTTAATCTCAGAATTATAAGAAACCTAATTTAGCCTCTAACATATGTGTAGTATCCAATAATTGTATCAAGTCCTCTCAGAATTATCATGAAGTCATCATATTGGATATTTATTATTCAGCCACTGTCAGCAGGATACACCTGTGTTCTACAACAATATATAATTAGATGGGAGGTGTCAAAATAACATCATGAATATCAGGAGCCAAGGTTTACCAGCAGGACATAGTCCAGAATCTCCCACTGCCTCTGTCTTCTGCTCATAATGAATCATGCTGCCATCTCTTCCCCCTGGTAAACAACACACATGCACCTGCTTGGCTTCGTGGTCCAGTTCTGATCTGCACATGAAAATTGTAGGAGCTCCAATGTCCAAATGTCCTGTCCAATTGTAGGTGGACAGGAGCCAACTTGGGCCACACACATCAAGCACCGACACACTGTGTTCACTCCGTGTTCGCATCAGTGAGCTCTGTGCACACATGACCCTGACGCTGGTTCACCAGTTGTGCTTGGATTACTTTTGGTGGCTACAAACCACTGCAGACCAGCAAGACCTTACAAGACCTACTGTTTTGGAGACAATCAGTCCCAGTCATCTAGAGCAGGGGTGGGCAATCCTGGTCCTCGAGAGCCGCTATCATGTATGTTTTAATGGTAAATGGTAAATGGAGTACATTTATATAGCGCTTTCATGACCTAAGCTAGGTCCCAAAGCGCTTTGCAAGGTAACTCATTCACCCATTCACACACACACTCACACACCAGTGGCTACCGAGCTGCCATGCAAGGTGCTAAATTGATCGAACCTACAACCTTACGATTCACAGGCGACCCACTCTGAGCCACAGCCGCCCTAGGTGTTTTAGATGTGTCCCTCTTCCAACACACCTGATTCAAATCATCAGCTCATCATCAAGCTCTGCAGAAGCCTGATAACGATCCTGGTCATTTGAATCAGGTGTGTTGGAAGAGGGAAACATCTAAAACATGCAGGATAGTGGCCCTTGAGGACCAGGAGTGCCCACCCCTGTTCTAGAGACTACAGTTTGGTCCTTGTGAAAGTCATTTAGATCCCTACACCACAGACTATACTAACATAGACTGTATATATGTAGCAGGATGACTGCTGCATCTCCGGTGTGTGTGGGCTGCTCCAGTCATTTAATCGTGGGAGTTCTCGCAGCCAATCAAGACAGAGGGACTCCCTATAAAGCGGCGTAATGGCCACCTGACGTCCTCTCTCTCTCTCTGACGTCAAGGGGGCACGCCCCTCTCCCCCTTCCGCCTCACTTCCTGTTTTCCTCGTCAGCAGC
>OOFC01024847.1:0-16470 GCA_900323345.1 Pseudochromis fuscus | reverse complement strand
CTGTCAATCAAACTAATCCCACCCCTAACTCCTCCTTTTCTCTCAGGCTAATATCTCTTTAATGACATGATTTGCAGATGGACACCAGATCACTGAGAGGAAGAGCTGACTTTAACTACCGTATTTCCACACTATAAGGCGCATCAGATTATAAGGCGCACCTTCAATGAATGGCCTATCATAAAACTGTGTTCATATATAAGGTGCACTGCATTATAAGGAGCATAGAATAGAAACTACTGTAGTGGCTGGGGTTGTGGTATCATCCATCTAGATGAAGCTGCACTAAAGGGGATGTCAACAAAACAGATAAGTCAGTCAGTCAAACTTTATTAATAGAAAACAAACCAACGTTCTGACAACTCCGTTCACTCCCATAACAAGCTAGTACATTCACAATACGGTACCGTACGTACCAGTAGCTCTTGCCGGTATTTGCGCCGCCTTTGTTGAAAACAATGTATTTCCAACTCCATTTGTCACAGTTCAAAGCTACATGAACAGCTGTTTTATTTTTTTCTCTGAGGTAACGTCACAAACGTGGAGGGAACTTTTCCCTGATTCAACACGTAAAAGAAACAGTCTGATACCGCTATGGTAAATCAAATGTTAGTGCAATCACAATATACGCCCCCTGACTACGGTAGTCATAATTAACCAATATTGATCCGTATATAAGGCGCATCGGATTATAAGGCGCACTGTCGGTTTTTGAGAAAATGAAAGGCTTTTAGGTGCACCTTATAGAGCAGAAAATACGGTCAAGTCTTTATCCAGACTTAATAGCTGTAATTGAACTGCATAAAAATAAGATGTGATTGATTCCATCAGACTTATCTGAGATGGATGAATAAAAATCACACCTGAAGTGCTTTCTGTGTAGACCTAATTTTTTAAACACAGCCTCAATCATAACCTGATTCCCTAACTCTACCCCCAAAAATAGCCCAGAATTAACCAGGCCAAAGTCAGAACTCATCAACTCTCCCTGTGCATGACACATATCCAATCCCCGCACGTCAACATATGCTTTTTGCTCACCACAGGTAAATAAATGTAGGCCTGTTGCCTTTTCAGCCGAGCAGATTACTCATGTAGCACAAGCACAGCAAAGTATGGGCCTAATTATCCTCCACTGCACCAAGCTGCAGTTGTCTTTGGCTGTAAACAGTGCAATCAGGGAGGCAGCAATGTGGAACGCATCAGAGGTTCCTCACTCACAGACTCCCAGGTGAGTTTGTATCTGTTTGTGATGGACATAAATGAAGAGAGGGGTAGGCAGAAAATGGAGCTGAGCAGAGGGGGTGGGGACTTGCAAATAGCATAATAGAAAATATGATTGAAATGTTTGCTGCCTATCCTTTGAAAATTGCTTTAAAATCAATCCCACCTCTTAAGGGAACAGTCCTGCAATTTAGGAAACGGTTGTTTGTTGATTTACCCAGCTTTTAAATTAGATAATCCATAACAATTTCACATCTCTTTGTCCAGTGCAGAGATACGTCTGAGACGTGTACCTCGCTGAACTGGAAGCAGAGGGAAACTACAACGATGGAGCGACCCTAAATAAAGAAAAACATGCTTTCCAAAGAGGAGAAATATGTTCAAAAATCTGGCCCTGGCAGCTACAGATTCATATGTGTTTGGTTTGAACACTGTTAACACCTAATGTGCTGGTGTAACAAACTGTTTTGCTTGAGCTATGTCGACTTATGCTGTAGCTGTTTAAGATTACATTCGTATAAGTACCTGCTCTTCAGTTCTCCTTACTTTAACATTATCAGATGTATTTATTTCCTGTATAGCAGCATATAAGTAACAACCAGAGCATGAAGATACTGTGCAGCAGCATTGTTTTACTCAACAATGACCATGACCATGAGACCATGAATAATTTCATTGATGCCCCGGTTTTTTAAGACACAAACGAGATGGTGACGAGCTAAACATGGCTATTGGATGACTAAAACATGATGAGACCTGTGTGAGTTTTCGTTGGTGAGACGAGAGTGGACGAAAATGTTAGTGGGTGATCTGTCAGCAGGACGTCAGGGATGCTGCTGCATCTTGTCCTTGTTTGGTCATGCCCACCACCTGACATACATACACCTGCAGTCCGCTACAGAGGTCCACGTGCTTGCGTTTATTTATTTATGCAAATTTACCCAAATACAAGCGGCTTCTGCGAGATTTAGCAGCCATATTCTTGCTCGTGACAATTCGTTACTTTCGGCGTAATGGCGTGACGTCATGTCAGACAGTCAAACCTCCCCCCTTGGTCACTAGTCACACACACAGACACAACTAAGTTTATTAATTCATTGATGGACCATGGCAGCCAACAAAGGGGCTTTATCCATCAATGGGAAAGTCTTGGCTCGAGCTATCAATCTGGTAAGGAAAGTGGTTAATATGCAAAATTGTTTATGTTAACTGTTATGAATTGCAACACTTGATACAACCTGTCAACCTTGACGCCAATTTCTAGTACTTATTCACCTACATTAATTTGTTAAAAGACTAATACTTTCTTTTTCTTTCTTTCTTTATTTCTTTCTTACTTTCTTTTCCTGAAACCGACTAGAATTCGGCTAAAACCTTTTTGAGTTTTGGTTGACTAAAACTGGACTAAAACCATCACATACTGTATAGAAATTATTAAAATGTGACTAAAACTAATAAGCATTTTCGTCCAAAAGACTACGACTAAAACAAAGATACCTGCCAAAAACAACACTGCTGTACAGTTGTTCACAGTTTACCAGCTACGTTACCTTCAGTATTTCCAGATAACAACATTTTCCACTTCAGTCGGCACATACACAGATTAATATGGTCATACATAGAAAGCTATTCACACACAGCTTGTGAATCTACTGTTATGTTTCACAGTAATTTTCATAACAGATTCAAACTCAAACATGTTTGGACTGCTTTGAAAAGTTTCCACTTACTTTGCATGTTTACAGTCAGCTGTTGGAGTCAGGCTTCGCCACCTGTCACTCTTCAGTACGCTAGCCAATCAGAAGCAAGCCCTTTTCAGACAGAAGATGAAACTGCAGAAATGACCATTATAAGATAAATAAAGACTTTTTTAAAAACTGCTATCTATGCCAAACTACTCTAGAGGAGGCCACGACTATAAATATAAAGCTGGAAATGAGCACAATAGGTCGTGTAACTACAACTGTGTATGAATCCAAACCTGAGGAAGTACAGGGACCTCATAAAGCACAGTGCACTCACTTGTACATGTAACAAATGTCAGTTTCAGGCTGAACAAAGAGGCTCACTAACAAATGCAGGCGTGTGTGAGTGCAATGAGTAATATGACTGAGCTGCCTCCTGATGCAGGTTCACTGGAGCCTTTTAAGCTTTCCTCTTCTCAGGAGGCTGCTGATCGAGCCGAGTGTCCTCACTTTAGGAGGTGGATAACAATAATCACACAAACATCAACAGACAAAGATCAGACTGTGTAACAGCAATACCTTAATAGCAGTGTCAAAAAAGAGTTTTAAAAAAGCCCTTAAATGCTTCTATTGGTAACATCATTTTATTTTTTGCAGCTCTTTAGTCCAGATGACCTTAAATAACCACAATAACAAATCATTTCAGTGACATAAAAATCATTTATTTCACCATTTAAATTTAAGGAGCCGAAAGAAAAGCTCCCACAAAAAGACTGTGGTGAAAAATATTACCTCTTATTTAATTTCAAGTGTACAAAGTAAATTAAATTCAGTGTTTTCACTAAACACATCAAGGAAATCTACTCTGTAAATGTTTATGCTCTGTATTTATGATGTTTTCATTCATTCTTTATAGAAACATGAATGATTTAAAACAGAAATTATAACTACTGTGCTCCCTTTTGTAATTTTTCTAGAGTAGCTTGTTTTGTCCTTGGCCGTGATGTATGCCAGGATGTAAACCCTGCAGTGAAAAGCACAACTCCCTCCATTTCTATCCCAGACTTTGTCTCCCGATAGTTTTCCATCAAACCGATTGATTCGATCCTAATTCTTATAAACTGCTTTGTTGATTCCTTTGCGACACAAAGCATCTGACTGTACGTTTTATTGGCCTTGATGCATGACCCTCAATATAGTCCTACAGAGCCGGTGGAGACAAACAAATCAACTCCAAATGCAACCAATGCAAATTCATTACAGCTCGTTTTAAGATATTGTAGAGGTGTTTTTTTGTCTCCTTTTTGATAATTGGACAACTAATCTATGGTGTGTGATTCTCCAAATTATCTCACTAATTTTCTCATCTATCAAGCTGATGTGCTATAGTCTTACTTCACTGAAGGACTTTATACTGAATGTAAGGTAATAATAAGGAGAGAGACAGGAACAGCACCAGACAAATGGCAGAATGTGGCGAACAGAAAGTACTGTTTGAGAATGAATTAACAAGTGACAGCTCGAATGTAGTTCCTTGATTGACATCTAGAAAGTAATTGCTCTTTGTTAAGCAAGTTCCTTAACTAATTTCAGTAATTAGCCTGGGCATTGTGAGTGAGGGAGCAAGGTCACAGAGTTACTGTAACTGCGTTTGTTAGCCTCCAAGCTGACAGGAATGTGGGATGCAAATTGCTTTGGTGGGATACTAATGTAGTGCATGAGCAGTATAAAATAGCACTGAACCCTGAATGTTAGCTTGCGTAGGTAGTGGATGAGTATTTCAAGCAGCTTTGAAGTCAGATAGATCAACTCATGAAGAATGAATGCCCACATCGGTGACCAGAAAGGCCTTTAGGTACGGATGGTGAAGACTTCATGAATCACCTTGTACTCTCCTTTCTTAAGCCAAATGTGAGGCCAATTTCACCCGAGGTGCAGCAATTAAATGGAAAGATGCAAAAAGATACAAATTCCTGCCAAGTCCATGCAAGTGAAAGATTTGCATCATGTGGTATTGTGAAAAGCAGTCAGCATTGATATTCCCTGATGAGCAGAAATGGGGAAAAGCTTATTGTCGCAGTTGGTGGCCATCCAGACACAACTTTCATCTCATCTTCTATATCTGCTTCTCCAGACTTGGGTCGCAGGGGTCTGCTGGAGCCTATCCCAGCTGTCATCAGGCAGGAGGCGGGGTACACCCTGGACAGGTTGCCAGCTTATTGCAGGGCTAACACAGAGACAAACAACCATTCACGCTCCCACTCACACATACAGTCAATTTAATTTGATCAAATCACCTGTGGGAGGAAACCGGAGTGCCCGGAGAAAACCCACCATGCACAGGGAGAACATGCAAACTCACCACACAGAACCGCCCGAGCCGAGATTCGAACCCGGAACCTTCTTGCTGTGAGGCACATGTGCTAACCACTGCACCACCATGCCGCCCATGACGCGACTTTGACTCTTGATAACATCTAGAAGGACTTGGAGAGAGTGCGCTGCTTTCACTGTTTCTATTGGCTGTTGAGGGTGAAATCTCCACAATCAGTCTTGCAGCTGTATTTGTGACACCACTGATGAAGAAGTGTCTGTGACTCAGCACCCACATACTTCTCTGACATGTTTGTGACGTACAGTATGAATTATCGAGGACCCTCTTTTCTTTTCCTTTTCTTTGCTACTCTCATAAATATTTTACCTTAGATTTTAATGTGTTTTATTTTCAGTGTCTATTATTACCTGTTTTCTTTTTAGCTTCGCATTTTGAACTGCTTCTTGAATGAACAGTGCTTTATAAATAAAGTTGCATACACAACTTGAGGCTTCAGGTTTCAGGGAGTTAGCGCCTGTTGACTGGCAGCGTTACAAAAGTGGCAAAATAAAGATTTGATTAAAGTTTGATCAAAAGGTTTTCAAAGCTATTTATGAACACACAACCTTTCTGAGAAATCTGCTTAAATTGCAACAGTTTGTGACATTTTGAAAGGACAAGGTCATAAAATGTATGTGGAAAGACTGTTTATTTTTGATGGCAAATCTCTGTATGATCTTGGCACAATATGTATATTTATAATCTGTTGTTTAGCTTCAGCAATGACAAACAAAAAGGGCTTGATTATACGTACATAATGTAGGTGCAGGGTTGGTATTAAACAGCAACAATTGAAAGAGAGTAACACCCGCACACATGGTCCAGAGGCACAGTTCACATTTTAATTCTAACAGATGATGTTTCGATCCAACAAGAGTCTTTGATGGGTCAAAATGTGAATCATGCACTAAGTGTGTGGGCGTTGCTCTCTTTTCATAATTGCAGAGACGACTCAGAAGAATTTTGAAGCTGAGATACTGTGTACTTGCCACACACACACGTACATACACACATCTGTCCAATATAAGTAAACTGTAAGTGTAAAAAGAGGTTAAGAAGGTGTTGTTTTTTGGGGTTTTTTTCCAAACGGTGCTGCTGAAACTGCTCTGACCGACATACTACAAGCCTACAGCTTTCAAACATGATAAAACACAACTTGTCTGTGATGTCATGTCCAATGTCAGTGCTTTTTCCCCACTGTTATTTTTGTGCCATTGCAATCTACTGAATTATTAATAATAAGCAGTGCCATTTTTTATTCTGTGTCCATGGTTCCCCTGGACTTGTACACCACTTCACTCAGCACTCAGGTAGCAACTGGCTAAAAGAGAATCTTAGCTTTCTGTATACATTTTTTTCCCCTTCTTGTCATGTGTGTCGACCCCACCTAGTGCCCTCTGATGTTTTCTCTGACACTCCCCAGCCACATCTAAACCATACCCACCTCCTGTCTTTGCAATTGTCTATCCCTAATAGGTTGACAGGTTTGTGGCAGGAGATGCTGGTTGATTTATTAGGTGCTCCACGTTCTAGTGGTGCATGTCTGACTTCTTAGAAAGGCATTTAGCTCTTTCTCATCTCTCCCATGCCTCCTTTGACGCAAGCTCTGCGTCTGATCAAGACATGAATGACATTTATTCATTGTAAATATCTTGATTTGGTATCATCAGCACCTCTAAATACGGTACTCAACACTGTCTGATGCGTCGTAAAAGTCAAGGATGGAATCTCACAAGCACCCCACAATCATACATGTCAGGCATTCATTATTAAAAGCTAATATTATATTTTTAAATAAATGAATATTTCAGGAAAGTGGACATTTTCTACAGGAATACACCAGGACCCCTGTTATACAAAGGAAGAGAGAGGAAGCAACTCAAGCCTGAGTATGTGCTGATGGCTGAAGACCCCGTCTCTTCTCTTTCAAAAACCCACTGGTTGGCACTAGGATTCCAAGTCAACGGCATCTTTTTCGACAGAAACCTGACATTGCGGGGAAGCTTAAGTGCTGCTCTGCGTTTTCTGGTTTTCATGCACAATGACTCCTTAGGGCCCCTGCACTAAAAGCCATTAGCGCTCCCAGTGGCGTAAAACTTGCATGAATCTATAAATCTTTCAAGGCAGTGGATTGAATTTGTGCTCTTGATAAAGGATAGGTTTTAGATGAACAGCGCTGCAGCTGAGTCAAGTTGCCAACAGTACAGGCTCTGATGTTTATGAAAGCAGCGAGAGAACATGAAAACTTCATTCTCTGAGGATTTGTTATTAAAACGCTGCAAAAGCCTCTTCAATGGATGGATCTTTAGCAGAGACAGGAATCCATCCATTGTATCCTTTAAAAGATTTAGATGTCACATTTTCATTTGCATACAACACGGACACGATCTCTTCTTTTTTTTTTTATTTAGTTGCAGCTGCTACGATCAGAAACATATGAAAATGAAAAGAGGAGACTCCTGGGTTCCACTGTATCATAAAATGTTGGAAACAACCACTGATACTCATGCCTATTTTACCTCACATGGTGGCTCCACACATTTGCCTAAGTACATGTATTTTACCAAAATGTTTGTCTTTAACTACCAACTCTATCAGGAAAAACTAAGCCCATGCAGGCGGCCGTAACTTCTGCTGTTTCTCTATTATTTTCATCTACCTGACTTTTAAGGTTACCTCTTGTATCAAAGAGGGTGCTGGGAGAGAGGCAGCACGGTGTTTATGCCAAACTGTGAAGGACAGTAGGAGGGGCAGACAAATAGGGAGGTGGGAATCCAATCGCCCAGCACAAGGGCGAATTATCTGACCAAGGTGCTGAGAGTGGGGTGTCTTCAGCCACTAATTGATAAGAGCCTTCTATCTTTAGTAAGCAGCAGTGTTTGGCTCACAACATCAAAACCTTGGCTGTGGCTGAAAGGCTTGTTGTGTCCCACTCCCTCCTCAGCCCGGACTATCAAGGGAGGGTAAAAGTCAGGATGTCACCTTGCCAGGGGGTCACTTTTATACTTTCCTGCCTGAAATGCTGGCGTTGTTTCCACTAATGTGAATCTGAGCCTTCTGCTTCATTGTGTTATTTCCATAATAGGGACGGGTGGCAGCACCTGGTCCAACAGTGTCATTCTTTCAACTTTATTGTTCAGTTTAATTTTCATATATTGGCTGAAATAGGTATAAAAAATTATGATGTTGTGCAAATTTTTAATTGTAAGATAATTAGGTTTCCACTGTTCAATTATAAAGGGAAGAAAATAGACCGAGGCAAGAAATTGGATTATTCAATAAAAACAACAGAATTAAAATTCAGAATTTGTTTTGCAGCTTTATTTAAATTACTGAAATTATTAGATATACTTTTTTTTTTTGCAGAGAACCTGCTGTTGTTATGCTGTTGAGATCAAAATCCACAAAACAGAGCAGATTTCCGTAAATATGAGGAACATATGTGGAATTACAAATATACAGAAAGTACATAAAGGACAGTTTAATGGCATAAAAGGCAACTTGGAGATCTGGTCCAATGATCCAGCGAGCCAAAACAATACCACTTCATATAAACCCATTTGCAGATGCTCTCGTGCCACACTCATACAAGCCACACTCTGCCAATGTAATAATTTGGGACACAATTGATGTGAATCAGTGGCTGCTGAAGAAAGACAAACATTTACACAGATGGTTACCACTCAGTGGAAAAATTGCATTGAGGGTTCGTAAATCTGTCTGTTGTAAAAAACCAAATTAAAAGTAATAAATTAAAATTAGACCAAAAAAAAAAAAAAAATTCAAATCCTTTCCCATTTTGCTTTTTTGTAAATCTCTGCCCACGTTGGGTGTTCAATAATCAGGTCAACATCCAACATTCATGTTCATTCTGCATGTGTGCATTCACATACTGCATAGGAATTGATGAACTGAAATAATAAAAAAATCATGTGGTCAAGCTTTTATTTATGAAAAAATATATATTTATAAGAAAACCTACTCTCACAGCCCTTTGTCTTTGAACCCTTTGTCTGCAGAAATATTTGTGGCACATGTGAAAGTGTGTATATACATATCTGTGTGTGATACTAGCCTAACAGAGAAATTGGGCCATAACCTCACAGTCACAGTCAGTTCATGCACCAGGTTGATCATTTTATACGAATGTTTGCTCCTGACACATCCAACGAGCCCACCACGGACCCTGCTGGCCCTCCTGATTTATCGTTTCTTTTATGGAAATTGTAGCACATCATGGGTTGCAACTATGATTGTATTATAACCATAAAATCTAATTTTACTTCCTTCCATACCTCATATAGCACAATAGATTTAAAATAGCCCACTTTTGCAGCCTTGTGCACATTTCTTGCAATCCAGTACAGTTTTTCCTGTATAATATATGCACATACAGTACATTATATATTTGCCTTTAATTAAATGAAAATGGGAAAAAGCTTTCTTTTAAAATATTAAAGACATCATCTCTTATTACATGGAGATCTTTTTTAAAAACTTATGTTTGAATTGTATCTCACAATTGCCTTACCAGTCCTTTTAATTATTAATATTGTATGCAGATATGTTACGTGTATTTTTAGTCAAAGATGTGTACATTTATGTATTTGAAGTACTTGTATGTTTTACCCAGTGTTTCATTAATGACAGATGGAAAAGTAAAGCTACTGCTTGCTCAGTGCCAACTGCTGAAAAACAGGATCATTTCTCCGAGGTCATGGCATTGATTAGCCACAGATGCCTTGGAGCCCAGGAGTGAGGCAGGTTGCAAGATGACCTGAATTAGACTGTAAAGACAACATCCGAGCCAGTTCAATTAGCAAATTCTAATCCACAGTCATTACTCTTAAGCCAAATCACTACTGATGGCCGACTCCCCTGTTGAGTGACAGTCAGACTCCCAGAGTGCCCCTGAATTGAGGTTTTGTTTTGTTTTTTTAAAGAACAGAGGCAGCTTATGGTAGCACATCTGAAGCTAGTATCAAATGAAATTTTAAAAACCTCACTGTGATAGTCCTGCAAGCCCACATGTCAGGATGGTGGGAGTGTCGCTGAGTCAAAAGACAAGGGTAGTTATGGCAGTTGTCATATACTGTATACAAAATGGACAAACCTAATATGATATTACCCGATTGTTTGTTTGGAATTTGAATGTCGTCATGTTGATTATTTAAAGCCAGATGTGACCATATTTGGATATGAAGGGAGGGGTGAGAAGGTGTTTCAACCCATGAACCTGGGGATGTTGTCTTATGTGTATGAGACTCATGTTCAGTTCTAGTCTAACTGGAGACCAGACCTGTCAATCAAACTAACCACGCCCCTTATTCATCCTCTATTTGAATCCTGATATCTACTTGATGATGAAATGAGTATTTCAAGACAGAAAATTACCATTTTTGGAGCCAGCATCTAGTGGCTGTTATGGGTATAATGTCTTTCATGAGACATACTGGACCATTTATGAAAAGGTTTTTGTATGGCAGTCCTAATGCTGGGATGCCACAGCATCACATGGGCATAAGGCTCATCTACCACCTTCAGTACAGAAGCAGTAAGATGCAGGAAGTGACCCAGAAGGAGGCGAGTACAGATTTGTTGGATATGCTGTTATGGGGACAACAGTAGGTAATGTAACAACAATCCCAATGAGTCTAAATCACCATTATGTAGCTTCCCTTTGCTGAGATGTCAGAGCATTTCAACCACTCAGAAAAATAGATCTTTTTACTCCATTTTTCTGATTGGTTGAAATATTTAAAACCTCCATAAAATCATTGAGAATTTCCACCTTTTGTAGATGGATATCTTTGTCTGAGCTCTTTATAGTCAGACATTCCCTTTACTTGTTAGCTCATGTCATAATCTATCTTCCAGAGTGTATTTTGACCATGGCTTTTCTATTCCTTTGACAAAAGAAAACAGTTTAGTTAAGTCAGTGATGCGGTGAGGGTGCTGGGTGCTGTGGCTGTGTACCTTCAGGGAGGGAGAGAGTGGGGCCATTGTGGGTTCACAAAGCTTATAAAGGTCTCAAGCAGGTGAAGCCAATCCCTCAATGAGGTGGGAAGGACCAGGCAATCAAGGGTAATCTGGAGGCGAAAGCAGAGATAGGAACACAGGAAGACATACTGGCCAAAGCCCTGTGGCTGACACATGTGTAATAAATTGCTCAGAATTTCTAAGGTGAAAATCTAACCAAACATACACTTTGCTAACCTAACAGCTATTATATTTGTCAAACACATCAGCTGTGCCCAGCAGAGAGCACTGAATTTTCTTCTCTGTGCCAAAATTATTCACGACTGTTCAGAACTAAACATTCAAGCCAAGATGTAAGTAATTAAACAGTAGGGGACAAATGAACTATCACTGATGACTTTTCCAGGGAATTTGGCAAGATAACCAACACAGTTAAATTTTTTATTGCTTCCATGGTTTACTGGATTTATTTTTTTTCAGGTTTGTTTATTGTTTAGTGTTCAGCAGTATCCTTCATTTTTTTCTTACCTGGAACAAATGCATTTTACGGGAAACAGCTTTGTTTAGTGTAGTGAGTCTGTGCCGTGTTGTGGTACATTTGATCATTAAACATTATGTTTTTGTCAGAACAAACAAAAAAACTCTACATATATTTACTATTGATTTTCTTTCCCTTTTGTGCATGATGAATGGACTCCATTGTTTATCATTACAATGTGAATGGCCCCTGTAAGTCCTCTAATGGACACTCAGCTGATGGCAGCAGACAATAAGGTATACTCATGATGCCTGTAAATTATGACTTGTTCTGACATCAGCCAACACGCATGTCAAATCACTAGAGTGGCAGATCTCAGTACTCCCTTATCCTTCAGTGCTCTCCCACCTCGTTCTGTTCCTCCACTATGATTAATGCTCCACCTCCATCAACAATGTGCGCCACAAGTTGCATATCTAATGTAAAAACATTCAATGAGCCTTCTCAGGTGGGTTTGAGGGTCACACGGAGTTTAAGACCTCCCATCATCACAAATCCTCTGTGTCCTTCTGAAGCTGTTCACAGCAAAGAGGAAGAATCCATTACAGGCTGTACAGAGCCATAGGCTCCTTTTTAACATCAAATCACAGCCTTTGTATTATTTTGTAGCTTTCTTCTTTCTTTTGTATCCACAAAAACACCAACCCCCCCTCCTTCGTCTACTGAATGAATGTCACCCAACTTAACATAAAATCTAAAGTAAAACACACCAGGACCTCACAGAGTTATGTTGTCCTCTGAAACGTGTCTTTTTTCACAACTTGATGGAACTTTGCCCGCACACAAATACTGCAACAATTTTCACAGATGCTTGCATTAGTATTCTGCAGGGATGAGTCCCAGTGACATGTAATACATCATAGTCACCAGGAGGCATTTCTACTGCAGAGTTGACGTGCAAATGTGCAGAGCATGTTTCAATGTTTTTTACGCTATATTCCTTTTTTCTTTCCTCCCCTAAAAATGTCCTCTGAAGTTTTAGCACACAAGTGCGTACATGCATGTATGTGCAACCACATACTGTAATAATGCTTACTCACGTGGTGGTATAGAAAATGCGTTGCACACCTCACTAACCCCCACCTGCCAGTGCTCTCACACACACCAACACATTGCACATCAGGGTCATAGAGTCTCCACAACATGGGATGTTTGTAAAATGTGATATGGATGAGTGTGTGTGTGTGTGTGAGTGTGTGTGTTTAGGGACAGCAGTGCTCTCACCTCGAACACTGAGCCAGGCAGGAAGGTTGAATGCCCTTGACTAACCTTGTAGGTTTTACTGTGCTTTCATGAGAGGGTATAAATCATCATGATGTTTTCCTTTTTTTTTTTAATGCTGTTGTTTTACAATGTGCAGCCAGATTGACAAGGCAAATGTGCAACCCTATAACAAAGCCTATTACAAACACTGCCTGGAATACACTGGGCACTGAAATTCAATATAGCTCCAAATAATGAAAGGATGTATGCGTTGTCCTATGTCAGTCAGAATGGAGAAACAATGAGAAATATTTTCAGTGGACACATTAAAATGAATTACTCTTGTGGGGAACATAAACACAGTACACTGCTGCTGTACTTGCAGGTGAATGGAAAATACACAAATTATCATATTGATTGCTTTTCGCCTCAATGAGGAGATTTCCATCTTTATTTCATAAAATCTGTACATACAAACAAAGGTTGGGAGGAAGAGGGGTTTAATGGCATTCACTGAGAGAGACTCTTCGTCTAGACACACAGTTTTCACCAGAAACCATAAAAGATCAGCTCTCCACAACCGCTCTCTACAATGTAAACAGCTCAGGCCCAAACCTCTCCACTCAACAACACATTTGCTCGCTAAGGCACCCACTCATATATTCATGTATTCATGTGTTTATCAGAACTTGGCGGCTTGCGTTGCCATTTTCTCCTTATAATGATGAGCGAATGCACTTCCATAGTGGAATGGAAATAATCATGGATCCCATGAAAACCCAGTCACACATTTGTTTTTTTGTTGTGAGATAGAGAATAGGAAGAGGAAGTGATGAGAACTGCAGAGTGAAAGGCCAAATTTAGCCTGTTTTCCATACCTGCCTCGCAAACTCGCACGGCCAATAGCAATTCAGGGTTTAATTAACATCAGCCTTGGTGTGCCGGGACTCCCCCCACCACACTAAAATGAGATGTATGTGCACTGCTACGTTCTAGCTGTGTAGTTGTGTAGTTGTGTCCAGGTGTGAGAAGCTGGTTTTTGAAATGATTCCTACAAAACCTGCAGAGTGAATAGAGACAGAACAGAGAAGCTGGATGTAAACTGAACACAAAGAGGACATTCATGAATAAAAAATGTACATATGCATCAACCTCACTTACCTTGTCATGTGACGTACTTTCAGTCACCAGATGTTGATATTTTTCTTTCAGTTTTTAATCAGTTCAAGATATGTTTTTATGATGTTTGCAGTTTGGGTTGTCAGTACCTGACACTGCAGGGCCCTGTACCTTTCTCCCTTATACATCTCAATCTCCAACACTAGTGGGCAGTCACAGTCCACACAGGCTCATTCAGCACTATACCTTGATACCAGCGTGTTGTACACACACACACACACACACACACACGCAGCTTGTAGCCCTCTTCGTTTTCTTGTCTTCCTCCCACTGCCTCCTTTGTGTCTTTTCCTCAGCTCTTCACCAACTCAGTTGAGTTGTATAGTAGAAGAACAGCTGCAGCCATCGCTCTGCCAAGCAGAGCAATCAACAAACTGGTGAGGGAAACATGTCATCCTGGTGAGGAGTGAGAAAATGGCTTTTTAATTAATGTTTTGATTTAGGGTAGTATATCACTCTTGAGAAAAATGACTGAGCTGAGTGGCATTTAAATGAGGAGGTTACAACCAGTGAATGACCATTCAAAGTCATCCTGGAGTTGGATTGGATATTAATTAGAAAATGATGAGGAGAAGGAAAGTGACAAAATGCCCTGCCCAAATGTGAGGCAGCAGTCAGAGGAAACACATGGATTAAAAGAGGTTAATTTAATTGGAAATTTGAGTAATGTGTATGTTTTCTAATGTTTGATTTTCACAGCAGTTTTCTTTAATCAATGCTGCCATTTGAAAATTAGAATCTGGTCATGGTAGAGGAAACTATTGGTTTTGGAAATCTGTATAAGGAGACAGGAGTAAATAGATTAATAAACCATTCCCTCAGGTCAATAATCCAGATGAATATACCGAGCAAACAGATGCTAGTATGAGTGCATATTATTTGTCAGTTGTTTTTTTAAAGCGGTTTTAAGCAAGACATCAAACATCTGCCCTTCAGAATAAAATAAATGCTTCCTCCAGAAAGGTTTGTAATGTAACACATGAAAGCAAAGACTATTAACGCTCGTTCAGCCAGGTTGGGGTTGTACTGTATGTGCTGCAACACTTTCAGTTTGTGGGTCACAGTTTTGCTCAGCAAAGCCTGGAAAAAAAACAAACTCACATTCAGCCCTGGAGGATTGCATCATGAAGAAGAGTTGGTTGGAGCATGCTGACCCTCTCAGATCCAAATTTAATGTGACCTGGGTCATGCAGATGTAACTGTTACATACAATTTAGGCTAAAATACAACCTCATTTATTTAACTTGGTTCCAAGGAGTGAATACAGAGTGGCGAACCAACAGTTGGCAGGTTCACAGTGCGTGTGGCACTTTCACAAATTGCCAAAATTTGAAACAAAACAAAGAAGAGCTCTTTGTTACCAAAAAAATAAATAAAATGTGTCCTTTGCATCTTTTTTATCCCTGAATGTCTCTCTACTTCAGTGGGATAAATAAATGTACAGTGGTTATTCATTATCTGACAGCTTCTGTTATGTTAGTTATATAGAAAAGAATGGAAAGATGTCGAGTACAAGGTCCAAACCCAAAGTTATCAAAAAACAATCTGCACATATAGTACAGAATAAATTAGATGGGTACATCATTTAAATGAGATCTCATCCTTCAAATTCAATCTCATAACCTTATTGGCCATAACGGTGCATTCAGACAGGGGGCGACAGGATTACATAGGTGAATGGGAAGGCGTGCGTAGTGGAGACGCACGAGTTGAATAGACCCATTTACAGCCTACATCATCGAGAAGCTGCGTACGCATTTTGGCAACAAAAGTGCTATGTCCCATTGTTTACCTGGTATTGTCTGCACCTCTCTGGGAAGAACCACGTGGAAATTTAGCCCATCAAAATGTCTGGTTGTTGTGTTTTTTATCTTGTGCAGAGACTCCTTAGTGAGTGTGGAAGCTTGTTGTTAGCTGTTAGCATTAGCAGCGTTAGCCGCGGTTTTGGTGCATGCCATCAGCCTGTTATCATTTTTATATTGGACACTGGCAGTTTAGATTGTTAAGTTATCTGAGTAGTTCATGTTTATTTCTGTTAAGGCAAAGAAAGTGAAATCAGCACATAATAATACTTACCCTGCCATACAGGTGCAGTTTGCAGTGTGTATATAGTTCTCCACTTTGTTGATAATGACCCACGCCTGATACATTGCCGTCTTCTGCCCTTGCCTTTGGCTGGGTAGGATTTTGGACTTTAGCACACAAAACTCTTTATCAGTGTCATGGTATCTCACCTCTTGTACATGTCCGCAAATTACTTAGTCCTATGCATCAAGAGATTTGTATGC
>OOFC01024838.1:0-18265 GCA_900323345.1 Pseudochromis fuscus | reverse complement strand
TAACAACATTACTTATTCTTTTATATAAAGGGAACAAATATGATTCTTTCACCACCGACAAACAGAGCACAGATCAAGGCACCATGTCACAGAGTATCCTACATTTACTGTGTGTGTGTGTGTGTGTGTGTGTCTTTAAGGTTGAGGAGAAGTGACAGGGTGGAGGGTTACACAGTGAATCACAGCCTTTCTGGTCACTTCCATGGAGACGCTCCCTCTCCTGCACCAGCGAGACACTGACTGAAAACGATTGCTCTTCCAAATGCAAAGTCATGCACATTGTTCAGCCCAGAACCTTTAGCTGGAAGTATGGATCACACATGAATACACAGCCTCTCTCTCTCCGCCTCTCACACGCTCACACATCAATAACAGAATTCCTCACATCTTTACTGGAGACATTTTGCCAGAGGTTTCATCTGTTCTGACTTTGGAAGGAAAACAAGAGAAACTTCCAAACTACATATGGTTTCCAACACTCTTTACATGGTGAAAAATGTTTTTAGTCTCTCTTCACTGCATCAGTTTTTGATGATTTGCTGGTTTGCTGAAAAAGTGATTCTATAATTTTAACTTTTCGCATTTTGATTTAGGAACAAATAGATGAAGTGATTTTAACACTGCTACAAATTATATTTCAAGTTTTCAAACATGGAGACTACACCGGACTGGCAATGTTTCTCCTAAATTATTATGAAGAGAATTACTAGTAGTTCATATAGTGCTGGACTTTGAGGCGGTAGGAAGTCACACTGCTATTCAAAAGTTAACACATTGATATGGTATGTATGTGAGTGGACTGGTGGTCGTTTCAAGACTTAAATCTTTTAGAAAAAACAATTTATTTAAAGCTAAAGATATGTTTTGTTATTCGAGGTCAGGTTAGGCAGCCTAACTGTTTAGAATAGAAATACTTTAGGATACTGCAGTGGCACAGTTAGCGTGACCACCTGCATTTATTTGGCCTGTGTGTGTACTATAAGGAAAAGTTGAAAACATGAAGGGATCCATGGCAAAAAGATCTCACATGGTGCAACAGTGTTTAAGAGGATTGTTGTGTCCTGGGTTCTCTGATGTTTTCATAAAACTGTCGATTATTAGTTGTTGTTACTGCCAAACTTAAAGTCACCCAGCAATGTTTTCAGGTTGAAATATGCTGTAACATTTAATACCCTTGGGCTGAAGAATCAACTGATCAACAGCATCTGGACAACTTGATATATTTTTTAAATTTCAACCAGTTTTCCATTTGAAAGATTAAATTCACTATAGCTGATTCAAGATAAGATAAGATAAGATAAGATAAGATAAGATAAGATAAGATAAGATAAGATAAGATAAGATAAGATATTCCTTTAATAATCCCCAGAGGGGAAATTCAAGTGTCACAGTAGTACATAGTAAATAATCATCATAGTATTCAGATCATAGTAAATAAAAAATAGAAGAAAATAAAAATAAAGCAACGGTATGAGGTGCAGTATGAGGTGCAGTATGAAGTGCAACAGCAGACAGGGATGAGAGTGTATTTGAATGTGATGTGCAAATCTAGCACGTTTAAATCAGTTCATATGAATTTAATCAGAATGCAGGGTTAAAAATCACCAAAATGCTACTTAAGTCCAAGGTTTCATCATAATCCCAATTAAACTCCTGACAAAACCGACATTTAGATTTTTTAGTTTTGTAGAACAGGAAGTGAAACTGTTAAAATTTCCAGTCCTTCCCTCACACTTCCTCCAAAGATCTGAAAAGGATAAGTGAGATGGCAGCAGTTCAATCAAGCTAGTAAAATCCTCCAGCCACGAGGGATTTCATATTTGGATCTTATATTCGACTCTTTAAACTGTGCGTATGCTATATTTATCAAAGTGACCAAAATGGAGGAAAGCTGTGCACAGTTTCATTCATAGATTACAGATGACTGTGGAATGTGAACAGTCACCCTCTCGCCTCAGCTCCTAACAAGCTTCTCAACCAAGTTAGATTCTCCATTTAAGTCTTTATGTTCATGTATCTATGTTTTTAGTATCTATTTACCATGTCACACAGGTTTTCATGTTTTTTCCCCAGATCTGAAAAGACTGCATCCTAATTGGCAGCCTCCCAAACATGTCTAACAAATTTCTCCCGTGTGTCAACAAGCAAAGGAATATTTTTGAGCTATTGCTGGAAAATGTTAAACAAACAAACAGAAATAATGACAGACATATTTAACCTTGCACGACACATCCATTAGGTCCAATCTGGGCCATGCAGTGATAACTACACAATTCTCTGTTCCTGTGTTAATCCAGTCTAATCAGGCGGTGAAAGACGTCCCTGACATGTGCAGCGCAGACCGGTGGCCTCTTGTCCAAGCAGAGAAGGTCAGAGATCAGAGTCAGTGCTCTCTAAACCACTGAGACGCAGGACTTTTGACCCTGCAGTACCTCATCTGACCAACAGGAGGACTGCTGGATAACTCGTTATGTATGTGCATGTGGTTGTGTGTGTGTGTGTGTGTGTGTGTGTGTGTGTGTGTGTGTATCTGTGTGCTGTAGCTGTCCTGACTTGCAAAATTATCAGGAACAGCCTGCACTGGAGCCTTGTGAAGTCATGCAGTTGGTAACGACAGGGGAGAAGTTTCTGGAATGACACATTAGCTCAGATTCCCGAGGTGTGCACATCAGTTGCTCTGCTTAAATTACACTCATGATTAACTTAATGCAGTCTAGAGGAAATTAAATATACATCGCCCGCTAACTGATTATTTCCTCATGCATGCTATACTCTGTAATCTCCTATCCTGTACACAAGGATGTGTATTGTTTTACTCCGATATTCACCGCCCCGCTCTAATCTCCGCTTTTCGTCAAAGCTGCTGGACTTTGGCTCTGCAGCTCTTCCCCAGCTTCAGCTCCCCCTCACCGGGCCCCTGCCGTCCTGCTCGCTGCCTGGCCCCGACCTTTAGCTACATACCAGAGCACATAGCAGCAAGGACAAAGGGCAAATGCACATGACACATAAACGCACTCATACAGTACATACAGGCTCTGTTTCTTATGCCAAGGTGTCAATGTGGCACAGGACATATTTTTTTTCTGGTTCTGTGATGGTATTAGAAAACATTATCCAGTGAAGAGCTGAAAGTCCATTTCATCGTTACCTTGAACACTTTGATATCACACTAAAGGTGATTTTAATTTAAAAGGATTGTGAAACCAGTGAAAGATAAAATTATAATAAAAGTATTCTCACAGTTATTTAAGGTAATTTTTAGTTTTGAATATGGACTCTTGATGCAACTTAATAAAACATTGGATGTGACAAAGTATCTGTGAACCAGTCCAGATGAGTTTATTGCAACATCCTATATAATAAACATCCCTATATCCTATGGAGCAGGCAGGAATCTCCGCACTTAAATCCATAAAAAGTCCTATTTAAAGAATCGAAATTGAATCTCCATAACCAGAACTTCTGCAGCATTTGTGGTTAGTTTATAGATTGCATATCTGCAGCAGTGTTGTCTCGCAGTCAGGTGACTGATCAGGTGACAAGTTGTCGGCCGTGTCTGTAATAATTGACGGTGTAGTTTTGATGAGACACTGACAAAGACAAGGCAAATCCTCCCGTGCCATGCTGCGAGCTAATAGAGTTAATTGACCCACCAGACCTGACAGGACTGTATAGAACTAATCCCACTGTTTACTTTCAACAAGAGCTCATGCCACCATGAAGACATGCACTGAGACATGGACAGCTCTCTCTCTCTGACACCAGCATACAGAGACAGATCATCATTCACAGGATATTCTTATCAACTAATTTGTGCTAATGAAAAATAAACAAGTGAACTGACAGGTGAAAAACATTAAAAACCATGCCCCATGCTATATTGTGTGAGGTGCATCTGAATATAATTTTCCCCAAATTGTGAAGTCTAGCCTCATGGCATCGTTGCCACAGTAGCACGTCAACAAACTCTGATTGTGTTGACTGTTTCTCATTTAGTAGCATGCAAAGGCAGAAACATTAAAGGCAATAAAACTTACTTAAATTACCAACTAAATTCTTTGCAGCAAACAGAGTTTCCCCAACAACACATACCAGATGCATGACAATACATTTCTATTTGTTCACATAAAGAGCAAACACCATTACTTGCCCATTTTCAATCAGCCAATGACAAATACAAAAACAATTGCTTTTGTAGATAAAACATCAAAAATGTTATTTTTTTTGTATGATGTATTTTCATTTCATCATGACGATTCATGGCAATATTTGAAAAAACAACTAAGATATCCATCTCTGAAAGTTGGATTTCCTCCATCATGGAAGATTTAATGAAGGCTGCCATTAATCTGATAACAACTTATAATAAAAATCTCAATAGTAATATGTTGAAGTGTCTCAGACAAGGTGAGATAACCTTTATTTTCACCTGCCAAGACCTTTTCCATGAGTTTACCCCTCATCTAACAGGCAATATGCACCCTATACAAACACCATGTCACATTTTAAAAAGCAACAAATCAAAATGATGTGGTGTTAATGTGTTTTTCCAGGATGATTCTCCTGCTTTGGCTCGTGCTTGTATTTCCTCTCATTGAATGGCCTGCCCTTTTCTGCTTTTCTGCTGCTGAATGCCATGAAGTCATTTCATTACAAAATCCTGCCGGTTCCACTGTCATTACCCATTGTCTGACGAACTCCTGTGCTGTGATCAAGCCATGTGATGGTTGCCGTATTGACCTTTTCTGCTCGGCCAGTGGGGATATGAGGAGAGGAGGAAGTGGGATATTGAATGTGATTGAAGTGCAGCCAACAGAGAGCGACAGGATCGACCTGAGTATTTCCCCCAACAAGCTGGTCTAATCTGTTGGTTAGACCAGGTCAGGGGATTAAACGGGTGCTGTTCAGCGGCCATCCTGTCTGACCTCAATACACTTAACCTGGCCCAGTCCTTAAGACAAATCATCTCCCTGTTTCTGAAGCAGACGGATAACTTCACAAAATGAAAGTGTAATATTAACAGTTGGGGGTGTGGTTCTCATGTTTGTATAGATAAATATAAATTTACATTTGCTTGCTATTTGGTTGAACTCTTTGTACCAAACAAAATGTAGACTACTACTCTGTCACAACAAGTAAATCACAGTCTGAATCGATGCCGTGCTTACAGAGACACTACAGGAATCATTACCTGTACTCTGAAATGTGCAACCTGTGCAGTCTAGTTTGATCTGATTTTAATCCAACCACCTTGAGATGCTCTGCATATCTGTAAAAGGAGGTTAGGCTGTATTGCTTTTCGAGCTCTGGAGCTAAACCAAGTTATGTGAATAATGCATTGATCTCAGCCTTACAGTATCACAGTCCGCTGGTACAGTCTGCATGACTGAACACAAACCCAGTGAACTTGGAAGTCTCTGCTAACACTCCCGGGAGAGATTACCCACTCAGAAGCCCTGTTTCAAACCCAATGTCATTTCCTGACAGAGGAAGACCGCTGAAACAGACAGACAGACGTTGGGCTGGAGAGCCCGATGGCGAGCACGCCCTTGTGCGAGACTGCAGCGTCTGACCGGCTTTAATGTGGACCATGTGCTGTCAGGGCGCAGGATGGGGCTGAGCTGGTCTTCATGAGCAACTATTGACAATTTCCTCAAGTATGCGTGAGATGCACACTGAGAGGGACACTCCCCTCCATCTCAGTGAAGTTGTCGCATGCAGCTAGAATCAAAGGTCAGTCTGCTCTCACATGGGTGCTGCACGTGGTGAGCAGACACATCCATCTATCTATCTATCTATCTATCTATCTATCTATCTATCTATCTATCTATCTATCTACCTGAAGATTTTAGCTATGTTCCTGGTATCTGAATCTTCCCATTTCACACACACAGAAGCTGCCTCTGGTAATGGGCATTCATCCAAAGGACGACACTTGAGGATGGATTGAGCTTCCACGTTTTTGCTTCAGTAAAATTAGAGGAAGCACGGAGGTGGCCTACATTCACTACTTACAAGAATAAGAAGATAAAAGAGATGAATATACTCACTATACTCCGTATTTAAATGTTGAAATAATGGGGTGTGTTATACCATTTTTTAGTCATGAATTAATGAGTATATTTTTGTAGCATTGTAAGTTCTGCATATTCACAAGTGGCCGCATGAAGTGTGCATTGGATACAGAAACTACATTGGGTGTATATGTTTAGTGAATTCGTTAGCTTAGTCTCACTTAGCTTAGCGTACTCAGTGACGCCAAACAAAAAAATGAAACAAACCAAAATGATTTTACTAACAATGTTCTGTTTAGGTATCTTTCACAGGTTGTGTTTAGGAAAAGAAGACTTTGATATTCTGGGGAGTATTTATTACTTGTGGATATTACATGTTGTAGCTACTACCTAGCTTAGCCTAACAGCTAACAAACAGCTACAGCCTTCTCTCATCTGAAGGTAAAGAAACACCCAGATGAGACTCACTGATTAGAATAATTACATTTAATATAACAAACAATATTTCCTGAAACTAATTCTACAATCGCATAACGGCTAGCACCCCTACTGGTGCTAAACATACGCTCAAGCTACAGTAGCCTATTAATGTGAGTGGAAAAGGATAGCAGAACAATGTGCATCTGTTCATAAGTGACTGTGCCCACGGTACATGCGTGTGTGTGTGTATTACAAGCTGATCTGTATCCAAAAAAGAACCAATGTTTCCTGTTCCTCACTAAGTGCTAATAAGCAACAGTAGCTTGGAAATCCTAGACGGCCCCACGTTCACCCATCTCCCTCTGTCTCTCTCTCTCCTACAAGGGATTAAGTTGTCAGGTTACATTGAACTCTGAGCGCCCTCCACCCAGACAAAACCGTCTTAAGGTGCAGGCCGTCCAGTTATTTATAACTCTGTTGGGTAAGCCTCCACTCTCTACGGCCCATTTCAGTGGATAGACATGTATGGGCCTCTGCGCGCTGCTTAATTACGTGGCTTCAAGGGGGAAACACATCCCAGTGTTTATCTTGGTGAGGATGTTTTCATCTGTCCTACATTGTGATATTGTGTAATACTGTATTTGCATCATATCTGTTTTTGCCTGTGCGTCTGCCCATTACAGCCATTTAACAAGATTGTCTGGCTGCTACTGGTCAGACTTTCCGAAGAGTTACGTAATGGGCACACAGTGAATTAGGAGTGCAGGCAGCAGATCTGCAGACACACAATACTGCTCTTCTCGTCTTTTGTTACATTATCTTGCGTCCCACTCTCACTTCCTTTCCCACTTTCTCTCTCTTGCTCCTCACGGCCCACCTATCTGGAACTACCATCTATTTTGGGAGCTCGGTGCCGGCCAAGTATTGGCTGCAATGTGTAGATCACATCACGAGTGGGGGCCCCTTTGAGACGGGATGCGTTTTGGCCTAAGCACTGTGCTGAGTGGGTGAATGCTACTTGGTATAATCTCTCAATCTTTGACTGTGCATTGGTTATGAGTCAGACTTTTGACCTTGTTGTAACACATAATGACATTTTAATTGTTTTTGTTGTCTTTTTTATGTCCAGGGTTAAAAATCTGCTCAACTTATGCCTCTGCTTTTTTTAAAAGTTGTCTCTGATGGGATTTACACCTGTGTGATCCCACAAAAACAAACCAACAGCCTTTGCTCCATCTGACTGAGCCGAGCAACGTCTCAGTGATGGATGTCGTTGATGGAAGGGCTTCATATGATTTATAGCCATGTCCATTATACAGTGAAATAGGACGAAAAGAGCTAAAGACAGTTATTGACTGATTCACTAAAAAACGATCCATAAAACAGCTGCCTGAGACAGAACAGAGGGCCGTCGTGATAAATACCCCACATTTTAAATAAGGCTCTACAACCCTGAGGAAAGACAGCCTGAGAAGAACCAGACCTCACCGCATTTCAGCTGCTGCCATTTGTACGATTACTCTCTAATTCTCCCGAGCCAGTTGCTGACATTTTGGTGCATATCACAAATTTTACATATCAAGGAAGGAAATACTCTCTATAAAACCAATGGCCTCTATTCAAAAGTGATGGCACTTTTATTTATGAGCCTTGCACAAACACTGAGAATGAGCAGTAATATATATATTTTTAATATGTCATGTATAGATTGAGAAAAGTAGGAGATGTCACAAAGTATCATTTGTATCTGTAGATCAGGATATTTATATATTTTAAGTGATTTACAATGACATACACTTTGAAAACCAACCTTACACCCAAGGAGCCTGTATAAAATAGCTATGTCGTCGTTCTTTAAGCTGTATTTGTGTGTAATGAAATATCAAAGCTGTTGTCTATGCAGTTGTCTACACAGTGCATTCACATAATAAGCTGTGGGTTGTGTGATGGATTCTGAAGTTGTAGTTTTTCAAGAATGAAGAGTACTTCAGCAGCTCCAAGGACTGTAATTTCCCTTAGCATCAGCTGAAAAACAACAATATTTCTCACCATGGTATTGCTTTCTTTGCTTTGCATGGATTTTTTTTCCTTTTTTTTATTCTTGCGTTCGCCTGGCAAAGACTCTCCTGTGAAGCACTGAAACTGAAGTCCCGTCATTTTTAATAAAACTTGCCACAGTGGCTGAGTGTGATAGGACACGGATTTTATTGGAGCATTGTGTTTTCATGAGGTGACAGTGCACCTGGGACCTCATTAAAATATACTTGGAAAGAGACCATTCTTCTACTTATGCCTGGACGTAATTTAGAAAAATGACTCTTTCCATCTACATGTAAATTGCCAGTGCCTGACAAATGTGAGCACGCACAGACAAGCTTCACTAGCCCTTGATTTAAAACATCCTGAAGCGGCTGCTGCAGATAAATCAAGACTTTTCATATCTTTTAACAGACGACATCAAGAACAAATTACACCACAGCTGACTCTCTATACAATAATATCCACCATTAAAAGTGAAGTGACAGAAGCTGTCAGAGAGCTGGGGATGGTAACATTGTACTATTAATACATATTAACATAATCACATGTGAATTTGTCTGTTAAAAAAAACCCACCAGAAACAAGACTCTTGTTTTTGAGTTTCTGGAGTCACATCGGGCGTCTGCTGACTATCACTACAAATGTGCAGGATTAGTTTGACTTGTCCACACCAGGGAAACATGACGACAACACCAAATGGGCTATTTATTAGCAGGAGCAGGCCGAGTGTCCTGCCAGCTCTTTACATATACAACAGTGGTGGTGAGATAGTATTACTCTAACAGAATTAGACCTTTTTTTAAACACCCATTGTCTTGTATAATTTCTTTTTGACTACTGTAAAAAAATATATTTTATCAATCTTTTTTTTTAGGTAATTATAATATTTGTTGTTGGAATGATGCCTCAGTCCAGTTAGACTTAAGACTTTATAGTCATTCAGGATGTAAACAATATGGTACACAACACAAGGAGAGATGAATAAACATGAAGTAAAATCAATAGAAACATTGACATCAATATAATTGCAGTTATATTTATAAACTTGTATTTATGGTGCAGTCCAGGGAACAGTTCTGTTTTATTACAATAAATTATATCTATTCAAAATATGTGTTTGGTAAAATGTAAGGTTAAACACTGGTGAGGCACCATTCACAATCACTTAGTATTTCAATATTTTTCCATAATTACACAATCTAAATTGCTTAAAACACATTCCTGAGCAATCCAATTATCTGATTATCATGCTTCATTTGTAACAGATTAAACTTGTCTACATGTTGTACAATCAGATCACTTGTATGTTCATTAGTGCATTAGTCTGTTGGTGTTGTACAGTTCCTGCACAAGATGCACTTCTCCCTTTGGGGCTAAAGGTCATGAGGGATTGTGGGAGCACGCTGCTGCGCCACAGGCTGCGGTTGCGTCACTGCGAGTATTGAGTCAGGTGCACTTCCAAGGATCTCGCTGCCAGCTGCCGTCGAGGCAGGGATAATCTGCCTAAGCAGCTTTCACATGATTTCACCCACAGGGAAGAATTTAGGAGAGGTTTGTAAACCTCTTCAGACCTGGCCTTGGATCTTCTTCCTGCTTTGACTTAAGAGGTGAACGAGGGCTCCACAGCAGACACTACAACAGGAGAAAACTCCAGTTGGAAAAAAAAATAATAAAAAAATCCTTAACTCCTTTGCATTGTATTCAATCTGACACAAACTTTTATCTACAAATCTACGATAAGGGATTCTTTTCCATTAGTGCTCAGTGGCGGAGCTAATATATTATATAAGTCTGCTGAAACACATCACCTATCACTCCATTAGCCATTACACTGAAAGCACTACTATGAGATGAGAAGTGATAAGGAACAGACCAGATCTTATATAGATGTCCTGAGGGACAATATCTCCACAGCAGATAGAGCAGAGCCACATTTAACCACTGGAAAAGCCTATAGGAGGTTTGTGTGACCTTCTCTGTGAGGGCCTCATGAACTGAAGTTAATCTACTAACAGCCAGGGCTCAAAGTCAGCAGCCTGAAGTCTGCGCATGCTGTGCAGAGATGTGGCTTACACTAAATATTTCTGACCTATGGCTTTTGATTACACTGTGGATGAAAATTTAAATTAAAATAAAATTCAAACTGATTCCTGGTGAACATTAAATGGATTCACACTTTTGAAAAGATTATGTTAGAATAACCGTCTAAAAAGTAGATTTTATTAAAATAAATACAAGACTGAAGGAAAGAGGATATGAGACTTCAACCATCACAACTTTTATTGTTTATATTTCTCTTTACTGCTGTAACATCTATAACATCTGCTGTTCCCTCTGCTGATTTCTGGATTATGTATCTGTGTCTAAGTTCAATCAGCACCTCAACAGCTAAGACAGATTATGACCTGCTGAGCTGTTTGTGTGCTAACTAACCCTCAGCAGATGCCTGCCTGATGTTGATTAAAAGCCTGCAACAGTGAAAGTTTGCTAATGCTAAAAATTATTGGCTAAAATCAAAAGCAAACACCATCTGTCATGTCATAGCATGAAAAACCGGGATCTAATCAATGATATGAATTATGACTGCATTCCATGGAGTGGCTGTATCCCAGTTTAGCAGTGACATTATATCCTCTGTCACTTTGTTAAGGGCCTGGTTTCTGCTGTCTTGTTACAGCATCTGATCATTTCAGTCCAGAAAACTGCACAGTCCATCTATATGGTGCTAGTCACCATCATGCCTTCACATACAGTACACTGCTTGAGTAAGGGCTTGCTATTAGTGCTCACGTAGCCGCTCACACCTTAAGAAGATTATTGTTTATGTTCCCTCCGGCAGTATAATGTATGTCTACAGCAGGAAGTGTGTTAGGTAAGTCCATAAGCCTGGAGACAGGAACACTAATGTGCTGCCGTTCAGCTCCCGACATGTGAGTCCTGCCCTCCCACCAGTTGGATGCAAGATGACTGATAGACGTTAAAAACAAAGCACTTACACAACATTAAATTTTAATGTTAAAAATCTGAGTGAAAAGGTTTTAAAATGTCTTCTGTTGCTCCAGTGAAACTGTTAAAAACCCAGACTCCTAATGTCATTAATGGATTTTAATGGATCTCTTTTTTATTAGTCAACAGTGAACCTTTTGTCAGAGGAAATGGATAAACACACAACACATGGTTTTTGTAATTGATGGGACATTTCTCACAATGCACGAATCATACAGCTTTAATTTCAATGTCTTTTCGCTGTAGACAATAAGAGGTTATGAGATAATAAGGCACATATAATGATTGATGGTGTGTAGGTTGACACAGTCCTCCTTTGATGATTTTCCTCCGTCTCTCTGTTTGCAGCAGCTGTCGGTTCATCTCTGTCTGTGATGCTCTTCTGCTTTCTCACCCTCCACAGCTGGCACAACAGCTGGCACAGGTACCGGCCACCCAGGTCTAGTGGTGCAGGTGAGATTCATCTGAATGGGGGAAGAGAGAAAACACACTCACACACACATGCACACACACACACACATGCGCGTTCAAATATATCCTACCAGGAAGCAAAGTGTTCCCATCCTGTTGGGTCAGGTGGATTCATCTTCCTGCAGCTGCTTCTTCTCCTGCATCCCCTCCTCCTGCAATCTCTTAATGCACTCACAGACCAATTCCCTGGGAGCGGCTCAAGCGGCCGAGCTTTCACTGACCTGAAACACACCTACACAACGCTCAAGGTCAAGGCCTGACCCTTATACGCATTAATTCAGGATACTGGCAGTGCTACCTGAAGAGGATGTACATGACAGAGAGTGGAATAATCCTATGTTAGTGTGTCCTGTGTGTGTTTGTCTGCGAGGACTGTGAGGGTGTGGGAAGTGACGGTGGGGGTGGGACGGAGGTGGAGAAGGTCTGCCAACCGTAAGGACACTTGGAGATAAAGAGGACCAGACAGAGAAGATAAGAAGATTGGGTCACAAACAAGAAGCCAGGAGCCAGACCACGTTAAAGGTAGTTGATAAAGGAGACGACGTGCTTCAGACAGGCTGAGGAAGGAGTCTGCCCGGCTTCTCCGCTCCATCTGTGGTATTAAGTAAGAGCTTGGAGAGCGAGGGAAGGCAGCACAGAGCATGTGTGCAACGGAGAGTAAGCCGGGGCATCTGGTTTTGTTAAGGCCCCAGAACATTCCTTCCCTCTGTTCGACTCTGGCTGGCAACTTTTAAAGGGGACACGTTTACTCTCACATCCTGCTCCGGGCATTGCCCTCTCTCTTGATGTTCGATTTATGGCCGCAGAAGGTCACAGACAAGATGTCTGTCTGCCTGTTTATGTGAGCGCTCTTCTGCGTGACACTAAAGCTTGTTACAGAGGGAAGATGTTGATGACAGGAGACTTCAGCTGTCATCCTTTTTTCATTTCTTATTTCAGAGGCGGTGGTTTCAGGTGTTTTCCAAACTACACACTAACAAATAGGAGTTTTCTAAAATATATAATCAGGCTTTTATATTTATATTATGATATTACAATGATATTTTATATTAGTTCTGAACTCATTTAAACTGACAGTTAAAGTTCAATATCACTGGAAATCTTAAACAGCTAAAAATTTATTTGAAGGTTTGTTTTTCATTTTTTTCCAAGAAATAATATTTCATGCCAAAAATAAAGGGGGAAAAAACTTAAGTATGACTGCTGATGCTAAACTAAAATGTGTTTTTTTCGATGATGCAAGCCAGGTGAAACTTGCGTTGTATAACTGATACTGTACTGAACAGCAACATTATAATAACATGTCATTAAAAACAAACACCGGGCTGCACAGCCAGCGTGAAAACTAACCCAGAACGACAGGAAACTTCCATGATGCAATACTTTTGTTACATGATACAGCAGGTGTCACGGCCTGAATCTGAACACATGAACATGCTGCATAAGTAACAGGATTTTCCAGCAGTGACGGACTGTGCTTATTATTTCATATGATGGTCAGAGGGTGGATTTTTTTTCTTTAGTCTGTATTTATCCTCATGTCACTCCTTGGGATGGACAGGTCTTCAGTGCAGGAAATAGCCGACCACAACAGTTCTTCAGCTGGCAGCTTTAGTTGGTACATGAGGACATAAAGCTTGCCAGTGAAGAACTGCTGTAGGTCAGCCAGCGAGCACCCTGAACCCGGCACGCAGTTATGTATATTATTCCCTAAAGAAAAATGTACACAACATCAAAAAAGTAATTCATAGTTGAGCCTGAAAGGACATTTTAAAGCTCTGTTTTTAATTTTCTGCTTGCTGCCATCTGTGACAGTAAGTGAGGCTAATAGGATGAGAAAATTGTCAATCAAGCAAATTCATTCCTAAATATATTCCAACTAAAAAAAACTACTATTTCCTTAATGGGGGGGCTCATAAATATGAATTTAAAATGACAAATCCAGATAAAAGTTGGGACCCTTTTCAATCTAATTCTATGCAGTTGGAGTTTTTTTTTTTTTTGTTGGAGCCACCATCTAGCAACCGTTACTTGTGCTCCATCTTAAGGCGCTTCCATGTTGGCTTCAGCTTTTGGCTATGATGGTTGCTGCTTGGCACACAAACACACACACATACATGCACACACACACTGCTTCTTCCTGTGCTGGCTTCAAGGGGATCTTGTGGGAGAAAGGTGAGAAGGTAGAGAGAATGATACAGACGAAAAAAACTTACTTATAACATTCTTTTGACCTTATTTGTGACATATTGTGGTTTACAGCGAGTTCAAATTGTGCGTGTGTGCAACCAACGAACATCCGAGCTATGTGTGTGTGTGTGTGTGTGTGTGTGTATGAAGCTAGCCTGCATCAGGAATGCCAACCTACTGTTTTAGCATTCTCTCTGCTTTTTCGCTATAATTGAATGCAGAAGTCTTTGCTAGCTAGATAGCTTGGCCTCTGGTTACAGCCTGGAACTCCTGATAGAAAACAGCTCTAGTCCTGTGGGGCAGTTCAGTTTACAGCAGCCATGCAGGGCTGAATGGAGAATTTTTCCTTGCAGTTTAGACACTTCCACTCCCTTGGGTGTGCGACTGCTTCACCAACATGTCAAGCATTTGGTAGTTTTATCTTGAGAAAACCCCCCAATTGTCATCCTAATGAATGTCAGTTTGGGGAACTTTGGTCAAAGGGTGAATGAAGCCCTGAAGATTGAGGACGTAGCTATGAAGTCATTTTGAAAGCATAACCGTGACCTAATCTCGCACTAGAGATTCAAAGTGACAGGAAAACCCTTTATGTGATGTACCACTTTAACATCCCCCCTTTCAGTTGGCCACTGTGTAATACTTACGAGTAGCCCAGGATTTGTCTTGCCTGGCTTCCATTCAGCTGGCCTGACTTCAACTATTGCAGTCAGTCAGTCTGAAAAGCCTTTCCCTAGCAGCATATTCTTTCACAGTTCAAGGACAGGACTTTAGGCAAACTAGCTCTCAGCAGCGCAGCGAACCCAGCAACCCCGAGAAACTCAACGAACCCCACACTGCTCTGAGCAACACTGGAAAGCTCTGGACTGTGCACACACACACACACACACACACACACACACACACCGACACACAATGTGACCAAATGGTCCTCTTCCACTGAGACTAGTTTGAGAAAGAATTCTGAATGGGCTGTGGGCCTTGATTTTGTGCTGAATCCAGAGGGATCCATTGTGAGTGTGTAATATTGGAGATGAGATCCAGGGCAAAGGCTTCTCTTTTGTACTCATTGAGCAAATTTACAAAGAGGCACCTGATAGCACCGTTGGCCTTTGTTAACAGTGAGAAGATTAGTTTCTTCTGGCGTCCCACAGATTGTATTTAAACTGGCAATAAGATTACAGTTTTACGCAAGGATGGAGAGAGGTAAACAGAGAAAATGAATAAGAGTGGAATAGAAAAGAAAGGATGGAGGGGGGAAAAAACGAGCGGCACATGCTAACAAGGTCAGGAATCAGCACTGCAACAAGGAAACAGACTGGTGACCATGCAATAACCCTAACATGACACAGAATGAAAGAAGTCTCCCTTCGGCAATGCACTAGAATCTAGCAACTTGTCAGTTCACATCTGAGCATAATGTGCAAAGAAAAAAGACACTTCATATAATCAAATTGCTTGTTGGGGTGAGAGCTGGGAGAATTATCAGCTTTACACTAAAGAATCCTATTTTTCTATCTCTGAGTTGTAGCAATAGCTCGAAATGTGACACTCTGGAGGGCAAGATGAAAAGTGTCATTGAACACACACACCTTCAACTGTGAAACCCAGAAAAAAGAAGGAAAGTGAAATTGAGAAGAAACAATAAAATGAACTCCAAAAGGAATTACATGCATTCATTGGTATTTCTCATGGTATGAAAAATGAAGCGCAGTCTTTGTCGTGACGGACCTGCAGCTTCCCCCTCCAAATGTAATCTTCCACCCCATTTATGTCTTAGCTATGTTTTTCCTCTGCTCACGATATGTTAAGCATGCACACTACACATACACAGAGGCCATCCCAGAGTGGAGAACACTGTGTACCAGAGGACTGATTTATTACACAGAGCTGACGATTCCCAGGACAATTACAGCCAGGCTGAGCAACAGGCTGAAAATGGCTCCTCGGAGTGTGTACGAACAAACACGCAACAACACAAGCAGCATACAGTGCGTGTGTGTATTAGTGATTCAAGCACACTTGGCAGTGTGCAAGTGCCAACTTAAGTCCTGGAGAATAAAGTCCAGTCCCCAAAACTGAGTCATTACTCTAAGGTTAACGTGCACAGAGAATCATCCCACATATGTCTGGATTGGATTTCAATGTTTTTATATTAACTGCTAAGAAGACAGGTGAATTAAATACCTGTTAATTTATAAAAAAGCGAAGACGACTCTGTAAACCCCCACGGATTCAAAGGGTGCTTGGTTAGGGATGGGGAGATTGTTAACTTCAGGGTTAGGATGGGAGCAAAGATCAAACTTATCTGAGGTTTGACTAAAGTAACACATTAACCACATAATTTACTGAAACACTCCAAAAATTGCAAAGAATTTAGTAAAGGATTAAAAAAAATCATTACAACCTTATGACATTTTGCAAAACAACCTCATACAAAAAGTAACCTGGCAACACAGTGTGCTCCCTCTGGACGATGGGAAACACCCACATTTGTTCCTAGCACAACCCGAATTGTTTGAGGGCGGCTGTGGGTTTGGTTTGGGCTTTAATGGTCTTTCTTGGTGAATTTGACTGATATCTAATTGCTGAAGTATGACTGAAAAAGCACACAGATGATAGAGAGTGGATTAAATCTAGGAATGCTTGCCAATAACAACATATCCCTGAGGGCCGTGCAGGGAATGACTTGGCCAACACGAAAGAATGGGAAGCCCCACAAATCATTCCAAGAATGTCGCTTCTTAGCCAAAATAAAATAGAAAAAATGCATTCAGACCGTATTGTGACATTTGTACAGTTTCAGTATCGTGGTAATAAGTGGTTACTTGAGCTAAATGTTTCTCCTGCAACATGAGACAGCAAAAAGCTGACACAAGGACACCAGATACCAATTGATAACGATTAAAGCCTGATGATGCTGTGTGTGGATGCAGAGCTAATACTACAGTTGAGTATACCATAGTTGCTTTCAATATGAGACAAAGGATAATCTTACACATGTGCTTGCTGTGTTATGAGGATGTGAGCAGCTTTGCAACAGATTCTGGCAAGCCTCTTATCTGTCCTCCAAATGCAGCAACAATATCCATTTCACAAGCAGCATCAAGCCCTCATCTTTTTTGGTATCGCAGTAATCTAAAATATTTTCCCTTGAAAGCCACAGGCTTGGCAGAACAGCTAATGTTAGCTTTATTACAGCAACCTTACGGCACACCCCGGAATAATTAGTTCAGTACCAGCTTAACAACTGCACACATCCAAGTCCAGTTTGTCCCATATCAAACTTATCTCCACTAGAACAGATCTAGGGAAAAAAACATAATCCTGCCCATCCATAGTGTTCTGGGAACGCTTTGCATGTTGCTTGGAAATAAAAGTTACGATCAATTGCTTTGCAAACACAGATATCAATGCAGGATAGAGAAAAAATTCAAAACAATCGGTTTGGTATCGGTTTCAGAATTTGCGCATAATCTATAATATCAGTGTCTCTATTGAAGACTGAAACTCTGTATTTGAATTTCTAAGAAAAATGGTAATTGCTCCCTCAGCACAGCTTAAGCTCAACTTGTAAAAATGCTACCTTTACTTCACAAAAACACAATTAATGTTTGTAACCATCGTGCTCTGAAATTTTACAAACTCTATTTGGACAGCTAATCAGGGCTAATTGGAACAATGGTGCATAAGACACTCACACTTTTCCTGATAACACTGATAGCAGTGTGCCATTGTCTCAGTTTGGACTGGTCTGCACTCGATCATATGTGCACACCCAACTCCTCTAATCCTGCTCCCGGGGCCACAACAAATTGCTTTCAAGTGAACAGTGGATCAATGTATTTGCCAGTGCTTCCCTCCTGCAGCTTTGAATGGGATTAGCGAGAAGAAGGGAATGAATTTCAAGAGACATAAACATTTGTGCATACACAAACACTGCTGAAGTGGAATTCCTGTGGAGATGCAAGCTAACAGTAGCACCCTATCCGAAGGGTTCATCACTTGTGCTGCAGGCTCCTCAGAATGACTGGGAAAGGTGGGACGAGCTGGAAGTGACTGGAGCCCATTACTGTGAGTATGTGAAGGGGATAATGTGTATGCATACGGCTTGGGAGTGAGCAAAT